>JAPZOX010000389.1:0-41441 GCA_037952655.1 Hymenoscyphus sp. LP001
ATTTATACCCTTGACTTCTGCCTTCTGCCCTCTTACGTGACCATTTTAACAATTTCTTCTCGTTGAAAATAAATCGCGGAAAGTGACGACGGAGAGCCGCCACAATACAACTTGGCTCCAGGCGTCTTTTCTCTTAAGAGAGAGAACCCCCTGAACTGTCAAACGATCTTAGGTGTTTCTTATGGTGGCGTCAGCAATTGAGTAGACCTTTTTTCGACGGGTCTATATTTTTCTACCACGGGAGGTTTGAAATCGTAGATTGATAGCACATATAAAAAGGGAAGCAGATATCGTCGAGTAATCATAAAAAAGATATACCTATCCTCTTCCAAGTTCCAAGGGACGGGAATGCTGGTTTGAGGAGTAAGCAGAGAAGACCAGGTTGTAATTCAAGAGAGTTTGTTATCTTTTTCAAGTCGGAAGTATATACCGGATATATATCTTCTTTCCCAAGGCCCCCCATAAATTCTATTGGGTTCTTGTGGTTGATAGGTAGAAAAAGGTGCTCGAACATCCTTATCGGGGTGGTGGATCAAGGCTTCCCGAGTGTATGCCGAGATCGGAAATATCCATTTTTGAACGAGATCCATTATTGAATAAGAACAGCCTTATTTCTTGAGATCGTTGCAATGGATACTTGACAAAACAACTCTTACATTCTCGATTTCCTCACTTTTGTACTAATAATCGTTCCACCTTTCGTCCTCTTTTCATCATGTCACAACCACAGGTCGGATGGGTCGGTCTCGGTTCCATGGGATTAGGGATGGCAAAGAATCTACAGAAATATCTAAAAGCGTCTTCGTCTCCTTCCTTACTTTACACAAACCGAACTATTTCTCGCGGAGAACCAGTGAAGGAACTTGGTGGTGTGCCAGTAGAAACAGTTTCCGAAGTAGCGAAAAAGAGCGACATAATCTTCTCTTGTGTAAGTAAACCCTTGAAGCTGTATTATCAAATTTTTAACACCAATGCTAGGTAAGCAACGATGCAGTCCTCCAACAAACCACAGACGAGATCATCGCGTCGGGAAGCATAGGCGGAAAAATATACGTAGACTGCTCAACAGTCCACCCCGACACTTGCGTCAAAATCGCAAAACAATTCTCAGAGGCTGGTGGAGAGTTCATTGCAGGTATGTTAAACTCCATACCCAAAAGTCTCAATTAGCACAATCTCTAACATCCACATAGCACCAGTTTTTGGCGCCTCCCCCATGGCCGAAGCAGGAAAACTCATCTTCGTAGTCGCCGGCCCATCTACAGCAACAACCAAGATAGCACCCTACCTCAAGGACGTAATGGGTCGTTCAGTGATCTCCATGGGCGAAGAAGTCTCAAAATCCTCTCTCCTAAAAATCGCCGGGAACATCTGTGTCGTTTCTTTCATGGAAGTTCTCTCTGAAGCACATGTTTTCGCCGAGAAAACCGGTTTAGGCTCTACAATCTTAGAAACGATGGTTGGGGATATGTTCGGACCAGTTTTGGAATCCTATTCTAAACGATTGACGACGGGAGCGTATGCACCGGAAGTCGGGGGTAAAGCTGGATTTGATGTCGCATTGGCGATGAAGGATGCGAGGCATGCGTTGAATTGTGCTGAGAAGGCGGGAACGAGGTTGGAGGTTAGTGAGGTTGCTTTGAAGCATATGGAAAAGGCGGAGCTATTCGCGAAGGGAAATGGGGAGAGGGCTTTGGATAGTTCGAGTATGTATGGGTTTATTAGACAGGAGGCTGGGCTAGATTTCTATACCGATTTATGCAAGGAGAGGGATGGTAAGAAGTAAACTTATATTTGTTGGAGTTTCCTGAATTGCTCCCTGTCTACACTTTAGAAATTGTGTAAAAAGATCTAGTATAATTAAAACCATGATTCCAGAAGATTTATAACAACAATAAACTCTATGTATTGATTATCCTAAACCACCTCCACTATTAAGTACAAGTGCAGAAGGTGTCGGAGGAAAAAGCCCGAGTTTATCTAGCGACAGGCTTCAAAATCACCCTCAGCGGTTCATTCTTCACAAGCCCGATATACACTTTCTGATGATCACCCGCCCACCCTCTACTCTCCTCACAAAGTTCCATGTCAAAATTCCAAACCATCTTTGCAAGAATTAGTTTCAGCTCCGTCAAGGCAAGTGCTTGGGCAATGCAGTTCCTGGGTCCAAACGAAAAGGGTTTAACAGCTCCTCTGTCATCATCCTCAAACTCTTCCGTTCCTGTCCATCTTTCAGGTATGAATTCCTCAGGGCGCCTGAAATTTGAGGGAAGGTGGCTGGCAGCTAATTGGGTAACCCCTACAACCGTATTTCCCGGGACAAATTTCTCTTCGATGACGCAACCCCGAGGTGGAGTGACGCGGGGCATACTTCCAGGCGTTGGTGGCATAATACGTAGACTTTCGTTGATGACAGCCGATAGATAAGGGAGGGAGCTGACATTCGAAATTGTGATTTCTGATTCGGATTTGAATTCTTGCCTGATCTCAAGGGTGAGCTTCTCAAGGACGGAAGGATTCATTAGGAGGTAATATGTAGTTCCGCTCAGTGCTGTTGTTGCGGTATCCGTGCCTGCGATTAAAAGAAGACACGCGCTTTCGACAATCTCGTCAAAGTTCATCCCGTCTGGTGTATTATACTTTTCCTGGGCCGAGGACAGACTAAGGGTGTTAGTTAGAACGAGGACATGTCAGTTTTATTGAAGGAGCAGGGTATTACAAGACTGAACGAGCTGCGGATGACTCTAATATTTGGGAGACTTTTGCCTTGGTAAATTCTCGATGTTGATTCTGTGCCTTCCTGAGTCTTGCCGGAGCAATATAGTGGAGAATCATATCTAATGGGGAGAATCTGTTTGTTATACCGAGAAGATGACTATCTTTGACGACACCTGGAAACAGTGCCGGCCAAAACTAGAATTTGTGAGTATCAACAAGCAAAGATAGAATACAGATCGACTTACATCAAACTTTGAGGTTTCCAAACAATTGAATGTTTCACCAAGCGTCAGATCTCCTACCAGGTCAAATACAACAAAGGCATACCATGGAACCATGTCTACAGGGTTTCCACAATTCGTATGCAACTTCGAAATGAGCAGATCAACATGCTTCATGATCATGGGCTCTTGTTGGTTTATAGTTTTCTGTGAGAATCCATACGATAGATTCCGTCTGGAATGGTCAGCACCCAAGTATAGATAGAAGGTAGAGCAAATCACCTCAACCGCCCATGTGTTTTCTCGTCCGGTTCAAAAATGATATCGTGGACTCCATTGACCGGACTAACCCAGACAGTTGGATCTTTCTTTAATTGTGCACGTCCTGGTGGTTTCCCGTATATTTCTTGCCACGCAGTTCCAGTTGTATACGTCAACTCGTTAGGGGATGCTACGGGTGATCTCGGAGTTATTATTGCCCTTTCTAGAAGTATGTTGGAGGAAAATGAGGAGGAAACAGGGTTATGAGAGGAGGAAGTCAGATTTATGAGGAGGGAATAGTGTCTCAATCCTCCTAAAACAACCTGAAAGAGGGAAAAATAACTTGGAGAATACCCACTTCGCACGACAGGGCCATAGTGTTTGTGCATTTCGAGACAGCGATACGGTAACATTCCTATTATGCGGCTATATGCCCACGGCAAACCACTGATTGCCCATAATGGAGGTCCTGGGTAAGCTGAAAGTGGATGGAAATATAGTCTGTAGACTGCAACGGCGGAGAATGCAAGTATTGACTAGAGTCAACAATCAATATCTGTTCAAAGCAGGATCTAAGAGAAGAAAACCCACACAGCTTAAAACCGCGATAGAGTCGAACAGTGAAAGATTCATGGTGGCAAGATGGTGTGTGTTGAGATGCGAAAACAAACTTTGCTGAGATCCTAGAGGGAGGCTTATCGTGAAGGGCGTACCGGTGGAAGAAAGTGTGGAAGCGTGTACACATAGGATGTGCATGGTTGCAGTCGTGCAACACATAAATTCCCCTCATTCGTGGTTATCAGCTACCCACGGTGACGCAATTGATCACGACTCGAGGTCAGTTGGGCCCCTCGTAGTATCGTGAGTCGCACCAAGTTTGGCTATACATGCTGTGAAGCTGTATCCTCTACGCCTCTCTGCCTCCGTTCGTCCCAAGTTCCTGGTCGGATTGAAGAACGAAGGCTTTGTTTATATTCTGGTGAATGGCTTTAGGGAAGCCAACATTAAAACCCAGACTTCAAGGGATTGGTCGCTCACTACCCGATACTGTCTTTGTTGCATATGAAATGCCAGACAATGCTCATTCCACCATGAACACATCTCGACATCAGGACCTTTCGTCATGAACTCAGCACTGCACACAAGACTTGGGACGATCTATTGTCCAACATTGCCGGATACTTGGATGTTTGTCGTACGGGTGGCAGGGTTGAGGTGCGAGTCGGTGGACCAGTTCACCAGGGATGAAACTAGGGGAGCATTTTAGCATTTTAGCATTTTATGACATTGGTTTACAGCGCCCTTGTCGTCGAGCGATGTTTTAAGAAAAGCGACTTGTAGGGCCAGTGGATAGGCGCTCTGCCGTGGTCGATACCCTCGCAAATTATCAACACAAACTCCATGGCCCGAACGAGAGCGAGAAATATTGTATGGACCTGGTGCCGGTAGACTGTTTCAATCAAAAACTTGTTGGTGATGTTGATATTCACAGATGCTTCCTCCCCTGGAAAGCCAAGGAAAAACAAAAGCACAGCGTTCCCAGTTACCTTATCTCGCTTCAGACCATCGTACTATGCTGCGACTTCATTTCAACTGGGGACAATTGTCACCAAGCTACTTGCTCTGTGCCGTGTCAAGCCAGTCAAGTCACCGAATGGCGACCTAAACTTCAAGGAAAAGGATGGGGCTGTCATCCCCTACATTACACCCGAGCTCAGCTTTCTGACTGGAAGCACCCTAAATCAAGCACGGATATGCTGCTGATAGGTTATTTTAAGTTCAGTTCGGTTTGAAGAAAGAAAACACAAGGTTTCCTCGTCGGGAGATGGATGCTGAAGGGATACGCGGATGGAGTTCGGGAAATCGGGAAATCGGAAAGGTTCTCCCAAGACAGTAAAACACAACTGAATAGAATTGCCCAAAGAAGGCATATTATGAGTACCACTAAACGCAGACTATCAAGACTATGCTCCTCTGATATCTCCTCCCAAAAAGTGTTGCAAGACTTTGGAAAATAAGGTAAGTACCCTGTCACAATCAGAACTGGATTCCTGGACTTGATCATCCCAGGTAATTTGTGAATAATCCTAGAGAACAATTGACAGCACCGGGCAGAAGACAAGAGAAGGAACACATGTTTCTGTATCTTGCCGTCACTGGAAATTATCAGACAGCAAAAGTCCACCAACATTTGTAGAGGGAGAATATTGAAGGATGCTCCTTGCAAAACAAGAACAACTCCCCAGCGGCCCCCAGCGGGGCGAAGAACAAACGAACACGGAAGTATCCAAGAACTTGGGTGTTTTGGCACTTGCCAGCTCTCAACATTCGCAGTTATGGTTGTTTTGGGTCCACCGAAGCCCATTCCGTGTCCGCGTTTCGAGTCGAAGAATCTGATAATTGGGCAAGCCTTTTGATCAAATCTACCGCTGGTAGCCAATATTTGAGGAGGAAAGACGGAGTGAGAGGCAAGTCGTGTATTCAAATAGAGAATGGTAGTAATCGGGATAGTTGTGCGCGTCTTGTGTGGTCTCCCTCTCGGTAGGATTGTTATGCCATCATCCGTTACCGCGGTACATTCATCGAATCACGATATGGGAGTATTTGAAGCTATCGGGGGAATGTATATCTCGTTCGTTTTGGCAGTAAATGAGGTATGGAATATGGGCTCCTTCGGTCGCAATTTCGACAGACATCGCGAGTGAACTGTAAGCATCTACATGATTGGTTAGCGTGTCTTGGTACGAAAATTATCTGCAATCAGGTTAAGAAGCAAAAAAGAATTGAGTGTGGTGGTATAGTGAGAGGTGGTGTGGAATTGGTTTTGGTGTTATCGATTGAACGAGGGTCCAATCCAGTAGGTAACCCCCGCTGCCGACTTCCCCCTCTCAATCTTCCAACCCTCAACACCACCAATTTCGCAAACCCACCAGCTACAGTATACGCCGTTCCACGGTTCGGAGTACCTCTAATATTTTACTTTATATTTTTCAAGACACTACATCTCTACAAGCTTCTTTGCAACGATTTCGTCACGAAATCTAGTCTCGATGGCAATGCTTTTCCAGTCATTCCAAGTCTCTCTCTTCAGCTGGTTGCTGTTTCTGTTGGTCAATTGTACAACTCAATTGCTTCGTTTTCAGTTCCTTCGTCAATGAACGAATGGTTCTTAAAAAGAACAGCGCGTTTACTGGTCACTTTTCTGTTTCCTCGGCCTGGTTATACACCTTCAAAACCTTTCGTCCCGAGGGCTGTCTGATGGTGTAATAGATATCCTATTGAACGCAGATTTTGGAGTTTCCTTCGTGCTACACGCATCTACTCCATGCAGTCAGAGCAGCACTGCTTCGGGCGTAACCTCAAGATCACTTCACCTCCGCAAAACGATAATTTTCTCGAGTTTGACATATCAAAGTGGTATACGAGTTATACCTTCTACGGAGCTGTCATACTCTGGTTATTTGAAAACGATTTTATATAAAAAAAAACGTCGTCAAATTCTGTTAAGAGGTGACTTTCAACCTTGTGGATCTTTGGAAATTCGGGCCCCTTATTGCATAAAGCAACCCGGTCATCAATACGAACCCCTCGAAAATTGAAGCTTATTTCCCGTATAAAATCTCGCCAAGCAAGACTTATTCTCGGATTACTTCCGAGAGCTAATTATGTTCATGCGATTGGGAGAAAATTATCTAAAATCTGGGATGATTGGATGATGAGATCCACAACATGGTCGATCCCCCGCCCCGATTTCCGAAATACGGATGAAAATTGTTCAGCACCCCTCTGTACCTATTAGACCTCTTCCGCCACGAAAGTATGTTTCTTTCTTCTTTGTCTATTCTATTGTTCTAGAAGCATTTTGAATTACTCGACAAGCTGAAGGAAACAAGCACGATGCAGCACATATCATATGTTTCGTTGTTGGCAGGCTTCTTGACTTCGGTCTACGCCGTTCCACACCCATTCAACGACCTGCAACAACGCAGTGCTGTGACGGACTGTCTACAAGCCAAAAAGGTTCCTTATTCGGTTAAAGGATCTTCCAATTGGGCGGCTCTGACAACACCATACAACCTTCGTCTTTCTTACCAGCCTGCCGTAGTCACCATCCCAGAAACGCCAGAGCAAGTCGAGTTCTCAGTGACTTGTGCCGCTGCCTCAAATCTCAAAGTTCAAGCCAAAGGTGGTGGGCATTCATATGCGAGTTTTTCAAGTGGTGGACAAGATGGTAGTGTAATTATTGATATGGAGAAATTCAGTTCAATCAGTGTAGACCAAAGTAAGTTACTAATAACCTCATTTGTCCAAACGTAGGCACTAACGCAATTCAAGCCACATTTGTTGCCAAGATAGGCTCTGGTCAGAGACTTGGAAACGTAGCTCTTGCCATTTACGATCAAGGCAAACGTGCCCTCCCACATGGCACTTGTTCAGGAGTCGGAATTGCCGGTCATGCTCTTCGTAGGTAATGGGGACACCGTTCTCCCACTTTCTTTCTCTTGAATCACTCCTGAATTATTCCTGAACCCTGGCATTTATCCTGTGCTGTATCCCGAGACATATTTTGATAGGCAATACGGATTACTGACTCCCCCATCTTCTAGACGGTGGTTACGGTTACGCCTCACGGAAATGGGGATTGACCCTCGATCACATTGTCGGTCTCGATGTAATTTTGGCAAACGGAACTCAAGTGCATACAACTTCTACCTCCTACCCAGATCTCTTTTATGCTATGAGAGGAGCAGGAGACAGTTTTGGCATTGTCACGTATCTCTACTTAGCTACCGAAGCAGCACCAGCAACCGTGTTGTCTTTCAGCTCAGTTCTGTCAAGCAATATCAACAATATCAACACCCTCACGACTGGATTCCAAACTCTACAAAATTATACCCTAAACTCCGGCAAAATCACCGGGGATCTAGCGTTTGGAATTTACATCGACACCGATGGAACAATGAACCTTCAAGGCTGGTGTATAAGCTGTGCTCAAACAACACTCAGCACCATTATCACAGGTCTCGTTGCCGGCTTCAAGAATCCAAGAACCACAATCACAAGCTACAATTGGATAAATGCCCTCACCGCGATCTCTGCCCCAGCAGCTTTAACACAACCACTCGGAAGTGCCTACTTGTCCCATGATACTTTCTTCGCGAAATCCATAACCACACGAAACGCCATCCCTCTCACCGCCGCAGCCATCCGAGCCTATTTCAACACCATAATCGCAAACCAAGGTGAAGGACCATGGTTCAGCATCATTTCCCTCTACGGTGGACCATCCTCCGCGATCAACACCCCCTCATCATCCTCCTCCTACTACAGCGATAGAGATTCCCTCTGGACGATCCAAAATTACGGATATTCAGCGAATTCACAACTACCTTACGACTCAGCGATTTCCACGATCGTAAATGATCTTGAGAGTTCCATAACAAATGCCATGCCAAATGGAGGATTCGAGGCTTACTTAAATTACCTTGATCCAGAGTTAACTCCACAAACTGCTGCTACGTTGTATTATGGAAAGGAGACTTACAATAAGTTGTTTCGTTTGAAGACGGTTTATGATCCTCTTTTTACGTTTTGGAATCCACATGCTGTGGGGAACTCTGTTGCTCTGTAATTTGTTCTTGGAGGGGGATTTTGGTAATGAATATTATGACTGGTAGTTAATGATCTAGACTTTTGAATATAATCGTTAATTATATGGGGATGTACTTGGTGCCTGGTGAGATCTTGACTCTCTCTATATGTATTCACTTATTCACATTTCGGCGAAGGCACACCAGTACTTGCAAGTTATGGCACTATTCCCATATTCTGCCTACGATTCCATTGAAGTCGGTGTCTTCACTAGTGGTGAAGAGGATCGCGAGATTGGCGTTCTGGGATGAAGTTCGAGAGATGTCATTGGACATCGTTGAGCAATGTACCTCCTACTTCCAACAAAGGCCTAATTGCCTCATGCACTTCATACGACTAGGCTTTCCGGGTCTAAAGATGTATCCTGTTATACAGGTGGAGATTTCCCTCAAAGGAGTAAGTCAAGACAGTCCTGTTTTTGTCTGAGAAGGAGCTAACAGGTCAAAGTCTATCGAAAATTTCGACTTCGCCAGGGATATTGCAAAGGGCATTGCAGAATTGGTGGATGAATGGAAGGACGATAAGTATATCTCACACTCCCAGACATGATAATTGTATTCACCTTACTAATGGACTCTCTTTAGGATTCAAGTTTATTTCACCCGCTTTAATAGTGGCTCCGGTTTGGGTGTTCTACGAAACTTCTGAGTATGATCAGTCTGAGTGTCACAACTTCATTCCTCCATCCTGGCCCTTCGTCGGCCGGCGACGTGAAGTTTCACTCTTTCCCTTATCCTGAAACAATCTTGGAGGCTTTTACGCATTTTCTGGGGGTACCGAGACATTGAGAAAATCGGTCATTAGAGGACTGGAAGTTTTCCTTTCGCATAACGAGACTGAGTACTTTGGCAATGCTGGCATTACTAGGAAACCAATAATCTGAGAAGCAAGAACTTCCAAACTATCTCGCAAACGTACTTTCTCATCAAGAATTTAGGAACGGGACAAAGAGATATAATATTATCATTATCCCGCAATATCCTTCGTCATAAACACAGCCGATATCCACCATTTCTTCCCCGTAGAATCAACATCAAACCACGCCTCCTCAACAGTCTTATAAATCCTATATCCTCTCCTCTCATACCACTTCGGAATAGAATGCTTCGAGTAAAAGAAATTATTAGCACCTTTCCCTAAATCCCCCACCTCCACCTCACCCAAAAGAAAAACTCACAACCGGCATTTCCTTCCCCATAGCCCTAAACTTCTCCGTCCTCCCGGGATACTCCTCCGCCGCAGTGCACAAAACCAAAGCCGCCCTCCCCTTCCCCATCGCCAAATTCTCAATCTCATCCATCGCCAAGCTTCCTAATTTGAGACCTTGAGGGGCTATGGAGATGTAGAAATTGGAGATTCGGAAGACGTTTTGGAGGTCGTCGGATAGTTTTCCCTTTGCGTCGGCGCCGTCGGGGTCTAGTGCTATGTGACCTATTGGGACAAAGGAGGAGGGGAGTTTGTTTTTTATATCGGGGATGGAGGTTTTGGGAGTGTTGGCGAGGGGAATGGATTGTTGGGGGTGGTTATGTGCGAGGGGGTTTGGGGGGATCGTGTAAGGACCCTTTTCTATTTTAGCTTTTTGTTTTTTTGGGCTGAAATTGGGGGATATATGAAAGGGAGAAAGACGAACGATCCAATAAAGTGATTTATGTCCTTCTTTCTGTTGTTTACACCAGAGATCCCTGACATATTCTTCGTGCCATCCACAAGCGATGCGCTGAAGAATTAATCTTTCGACATGGGTTTCGGATTGTGGATCCGATGGTATTAATTGGATTTGTGGTTGTGGTTTGACCGTCATTTTCTTCTTCTTTTTGAGTAAAGCTGGTTGTTTGAGATGAGAAATCTAATTGTAACTGCACTTGAGGTTATGAGTGAAGAATCGCCAATTTAAGTTCTTGACTGGTGAACGCCTCCACACCACAAGTCGGAGTTCGGATCAATTTCTACGGACGTAGAGTCGAATGTTGATATTATAAGTGGTGTTGAGTCATTTGGCGGGAAAGGGCGTAGATATTGATTAGGAAGACATGTAGCTTGACATCGGAAACTTGCGATGCTTAGTTTTTCTTTTGTATGCAATGTCTGCGAGAACAGTTGCTCTGAGAATCACTGCTATCGAGTAAGAAATGCGTGTAAATAAAATACGTAACCGATAATTTCTCAAGAATGGGATGGGCGAGGTACGCCACTTCCCCAATTGAACCCATGCAAAGCTTTGTTTATGAATACCTCTCCTTTGAAAGTATATTTCCATGAGTACCAGCACCATTGCTCTTTTAGAGGAGACAGTTCTGGCTTTTGATTAAGTTCTAAGAAAGTATCTTTTTGGGGTTTGTGACATCTACACGTGGACAAGATATAAATGAAACAAAAACGAATTATTGAACCTACGAGAGCGACAAAATAACAATGAAGATAAGCTACACACACCACAGGCTACTAGCTGAACCTGTTCTAGAGGGTTTTGTGATTCGCTTTAGTGGCAGAGTGGAACGCTACGTAATAAATCAACAACAAATAATCTTAAAAATATATAGAGGCTTGAAAGTTTTTATCTTGTTTGCGTCGAGTTATAGGCGTTGGTATTTCTCGTAGATTAAAGTAATGGTGCCACTACCGGGAGAGTGGTTCAGCTGGAACCGAAAGTGGGGGTGAGATTCAATGAATAAAATTGAAGATAGCGATGATGAAAAAAAGAGTCTAATGCTGTCTTGAAAAATAAAATAAAATACTACAAATTTCTCTACATAAGTTGGAGAACAAAAAAAGTAATTTTCATATTTAATTTAGTCGTCTTGAAGAGTGTCAGTTAATATTGCTTGGTGTAATTGAAGGGGTAAAGCTTACACTGAGGATCGAACTCAGAACCATCTCGGAGACTGTTCAGTATGTGAACGAGATATCATAACCATTAGACCATACGACTGGTTGTTCTGATGAGGATGGATGAAAAGTGCTTATTTGTGCACTTGAAAGTAAGACCGAGAAAGCCACGGGAGTGGAGAGGGAGTAACAGGATCTATTTTGGGACGAGTGGGGAGAAGCTGCTAACACGGCTAATCAGGCAAGATGGAGTTGGCAGAAAAAGGTGGTAGGAAAGCGAGGAAAGTTAAGCGAAGAGAGAAAGGAGAAATACCTTCGGAAGATTTGGCAGACTCTCCAAGTAATGATATTCCTATCAGTCTGGAGATGAATTGTTCCAAGTGTCGATGTTGATGCGTTACCTAAAAGTGAAACCTCTCCCAGTCAGTCAGTCAGTTGTACAAGCAAGTAGTGGAGAGCTAGAGCTCGGGAAATCGGAGCCGAGGTCTTTGCAACAGAAACTGTAGAAGAGAGAGGACGTTGGGTATAATTATTTAATTCAAGTGCAAACGAAAGAAATCAAAACAACCAAAACAGGTATACTTAGGGGGAGAGGCCCAGCGGGACTCGGTTCCAAAACATTCGGTCGGCTAGGCACATCGCAGCTTCCTTGACCCCCTGAAACGTCAGCTTTCAGAAGCCCAGCCTCGCGGCAGGGGCAGGTTCAAACTCTGGCGACTTCACCCCAACTTGAGCTTCACCAACTTCCCATCGCACCGCATTCATTCGCAATCACTTTTTGCAACACCACGACGCTCTTTTGAATCGCAAATATCCATATCCAATCCACATTCATCCGTCCTATCGCCTTGCTCTAGCTTGCACCAGAACCAGAGGGGCAACATGGCTGGCCGTTTCGTGCGCGCGTCGAAATATCGTAAGCTTCATCGCAGGAACTCAGGAGCACGAGGGCATGCTGACCCACCCAACAGGACATGTCTTTGGAAAGTCTACGCGCAAGGAGTCCTGCTACGACAACCTGCACATCAGTCGCAATGCTTGGGACACCAACTTAGTCAAGGTGAGGGGTCCTGCGCTTTGTACCGTGTACTAGGTGAGCATTGGCTGACGGGAATCACTTCTAGGCCAACCCGGATTATCTTTCAGTCAATTGGGAGTCTAGTGGAGGAGGAGCTTTTGCTGTTATACCCGTCAATGAAAAGGGTCGATTGCCAGAACAAATCCCCCTATTCCGAGGACATACTGGACCGGTTTTGGATACGGACTGGTGAGTAGGAGTTTGTAAAGGCACGGCGGAATTGGTCTAACTTTTCCCCAGGAACCCCTTCAACGACCGCGTGATTGCGTCTGGATCCGACGACGGAAAGGTGTTCATATGGCAGGTTCCTCAAGGTTTCACTCTATACTCAGATGGGGACGAACCCGTAGATGTCGCACCGGTCATGAAGTTGACGGGACACTCGAGGTGAGCACAAGAACGATGTGAGGTACGAGTTGGAGTGCTAAGAAGACACAGGAAAGTTGGACAGGTCCTATTCAACCCCGCGGCCGAAAATATACTTGCCTCCGCATCCGGCGATTACACCATCAAGCTATGGGATATTGGTACGGGCAAGGCCAACCTGACTTTGAAACATGGAGATATTGTGCAGAGCTTGTCATGGAGTGCAAATGGATCCCTGTTGGCAACTACCTCGAGAGATAAGAAACTACGAATATGGGATGTGCGACAAGAGCGACCAACCCATGAAGGCCCAGGACACACCGGAGCGAAGAATAGTCGAGTTGCCTGGATGGGTGAGCACAACCGTATTGTCACCACCGGATTCTCCAAAATGAGCGACAGACAAATGGCATTATGGGATGTAGGCAATGCCAAGGAGCCAATTGGGGGATTCACAGTTTTGGATTCGATATCTGGTGTTTGCATGCCATTCTGGGGTGAGTTTTTATTATTTAATAATGTTAAGATTGTATATTAACATATTTATAGATGATGGTACTCAGTGCTTGTATCTCGCAGGAAAGGGGTAAGTTTTTCCTCTTGGAATTTCGAAAAATTAATACTAACGAGATAGTGATGGTAACATTCGTTATTTCGAGTACGAAAATGACAAGTTTGAATTCTTATCTGAATACAAATCTGGGGATCCCCAAAGAGGTCTTGCATTCGTACCAAGACGTGCTATTAACGTAAGTCTTTTGCCAAGTCACTTAATGAATAAAGATTTAACATCCATCAGGTACACGAGAACGAGGTCATGAGAGCTTACAAGACAGTTAATGACAGCTACATCGAGCCTGTCTCTTTCACTGTTCCTCGACGCGCCGAAGTGTTCCAGTCAGACATTTACCCACCAGCCACTGGCGCCAAACCAGCGATGTCCGCTGCAGAATGGCTATCGGGTAAGGATGGCATTCCCGCAAAGATTGATCTGGAGAGTGTATATGAAGGAAATGAACCAGTCGAGGTTCTATCTAACTACAAGCCTGCCGCTGCACCTACTCCTGCTCCCGCCCCGGCAAAACCCGTAGCAAAGCAAGAACCAGAACCAACACCAGCAGCAAGAGCTCCTCCACCAACAATGTCTGAACAAAAGGGATCAATTTCTGCCATGGCGTCGAAGTTCCAAGATGATGAGCCGGAAGATGACGACGAGACTTCAAGCTTTGAGGAAATCGCCAAACCTGTTCAGAGATCTATCCCCGCACCAAAACCCGCTTCTCCTGTCAAGGTTGCATCTCCTGTCAGAGCCTCTCCAGTCAAGACGGAAGCTCCTCGACCAGCACCTGTCCAAGCCACACCACGTGTACAAACCCCACTTACATCGCCAACCGCTTCATCTGGGCCAACAAGTTCAAGTAATGGATCCGTTGAATCATCATTGGCTCAAATTAAAAGCCTATTGGAAGCACAAACAAAAACAATCACTGTACAAAGCGAGAGAATTGGTCGACTTGCCCAAGAGGTAGATACTTTGAAGATGCGAGTTGGATCGGGTCCGCAAGACCAAAGTGAGAGAATTCGACAATTGGAGTTGGAGTTGGAGGAAGCGCGTTCTTAGTTTTATGACAGGACGAATTATGATTGGATGAAGTGTATCAGTCTTTTGTGGAGTCAACAGAATCGAGATGGATGGCGAATATCGCGTGTTTTTCATTTCCACGCATTCCTGGTATGTCTCAATCTGAAGTCTGGCCAGTGCCTGGACACGCGACTCGACCCATTGAGGGCACAACAATGGATTTCTATTATGTTCTCAATCACGGTGCTAGGAGCATTTTCTTAAAGAAGCGTTGTTTTTGAAATCACCTTCCAAGTCATTTCTCACTAGCCATTTTCTATGTTGCCTCTCCTGAGATCAAATCTTGCGTCAAGCAAAGCTTGTTTTTCAGAACAACTTTGCCAGCACGTAGTTACATGCCGCTTTTGTCAAGGGCAAGACAGTTTCCACCCAAAATAATCTTTTACTTTCCCATTCCTTGGCAGCTACTTTACAAATGTTTTCCGCGAGGAATGCCTTGGCTTATGAGGCGATGGATCTGCATGCTTTGAACCATGTGATTTTGCATGAATCCCTTGAATCTAAGATGCGTTTAAATAAGACTCTTTCCCTAATGTTCAATCAACCACAGCATCCCGCATACACTCTTTTAAAAATGCATTCTTCTTGGTCTTTCACCGCCGGTGTCGCTCTTTTGAGCACTTGCTCTGCAAAAGCTCTTGTTCCCCGGGGGGATGATGTTCCTGATAATTGTTCTCTTGTTCCTCAGGTATTTTACCCAAAGGTTATCAACACTTGCTGCGATAAGGCTACGACGATTACGGTTGAAGAGTGCCAAACCGAAATCGTTTTGCCCACTCCAGGTTGCATTGATACTACCATCACTCAAACAGTCACCAAAACCAAAACCGATGACTGGCACCCCAGAAAGAGCGGCACAAAAACCGCCGCCCCGGCATCAACTTCTGTCCCGCCAGCTTCAACAAGCAACCCTGTCGTTTACAAGCGCGATCACAGTTGGGGCGGAAACAGTGGACGATGGGACAACAGACGAAAGCCATGGGATGGCCTCACTGTCTACAACCCTGTCTTTGAGGGCAAAAACATTGATTCTGACGGAAATGGGGATGTGAGTCAACGATATCTTGTTTTGAAAAATTGAGCATGCTGACATTTTTCAAGTACCGTGACAATAAATTGCATTACGAAGACAACTCATATACTCGCAAAACTGACAACTCTCGTGAATATGACATAGATCAGTCTGGTGATGTAGGCTTAACTTTCTTGTACTCCAAGGACCACAGGATTGGCTTCTAACGTGCCGACTTTAGTATAGGGACAACCAGCTGAAGTACGACGGTGGGGAAGGTAATGGTGACGGATCTGTAAGTTTAATTCCCCTTCGCCCTCGTGAAGAGAGGAAACCACGGCTGATTACAAATCTTTAGCAATATAACACCGGCGACGGAAGTGGAAACAACAGAGAAAACACAGATGAGTCTGGTGATTACCGCAATAACAAATTCAACTACGAGGACGACTCCAGACACATCAAGACTGATGTCGATGTCGACGTTGATGACTCTGGCAACGACCGCTCTGGCAATTACCTGCCCGATAATTCGAACTCAGGTTACAATACGGATAACTCTGTTGATGATTCTGGAAACGTAGAGGATTCTGGAAACTACGAGTAAGTACCATGCGTCCGAATTAGTGGTCCCTCGCAAATAGTTGCTAACCCCGCCCTCTAGAGACGAGTCCTCTCGTGTGGATGATCACTCTAAACACGAGTACGACTTTACGTGGAGCCCTGTTGATGATAACAGCCGCCAGGAATATGATTACTTGAGCCGTAAAGCAACCCATCTCCGACCAGAAGCTGACCAGTGCTAACACTTATCTAGACAATGATGTTGAAGACAGCGGCAATGACGACCACTCCCGAGAAGACAACTCCGAGGTAGATATTGACGTCCGTCTACAAGATTTCTTGAAAAGTAAGTGTTACTCCATAAGCTCTGCCAAAATCGTCGACTAACACAAAAGCAGACAACGGCGATTACCGCGATAACACCCTATTGTGGTACGAGGAACACAACACATACAACTGGTACTGCAACGTAAACGGAGATTCCAACACTCCTGGCTTCTTCTCCATTACCCTGAACCTCTGTATCCAACTCCCCATCGGTCTCTCCCTAGATCTCGGTGACACTGTTACCACTTCCGCAGGTCTTAGCATCGTAATCACCCAAGATATCCTTGACCGAGTCATTGCCGAGCTTCAGGCCGCCGGGTTGGATCAATATGGTCTTCCCTTCCTCCCAAGCTACGGTGGATAATATCTCTCCGAAAACAGAGACAGTCAAAAAAGAACCCCTGTATCTTTTAGGAAAAAAAGAAGGGTATTTTTTTGGACATGGTTTTTGTTAATTGTTCCTTTTTTGTCCTTTTTTCGTTTTTTTCCTTTGGGGTGGCTGTCGGGGTAATTACCTTTTTTCTCCAGAACAAAACGCGGGGACCAAATCATTCTTTTTTCCTTTTTTCCATTTGTTTCTTTGGGTCTTTGGGTTGGGCTGGCGCGAGAGGGGGGGGAGCCTTCAAGAATACTATCTATTATCTCCCCGTCTTGGTAGCTAGTACTCGCTGGTAAATTTTCATAAAATTGGTAATTGCAATGCTACTCGTTTGATCAAAACCGCTTGCAAAACTGATCGTGTGATATGAACCTCGAACTCCCGTGACGACGTGAAAGTTCATGTTTTTCAAGTCGGGAAGGAGCGATGGCCGTCTGGTTTTCAAATCCAATTCCCCACCTCCCAGCCATTTCGCTCCTTCCCAAATTTGTTTTCCCCAACAGCTCTCGCCGTCACTTCCCCGCTTTCCAACACTCCTTAGTTCTTGTCTCTTTAACCTATCTCGTATGAGAATCGTACAAGTGCAGTCATAGTTTACTCCAACAACATTCATTCAGACTCCCCACCATCTTTTCTTGTACCAAGGTCCGAGGCACAAGCTCAAACTTCAAGCCATCATCCTCTTCACGAACCTATCAATGCCACCCAAACGTCCATTTACAAGGGGCTACTCGCCTGTTGACCCCTCGGCACCAGCTTCCAACCACCCCGGCGAGACTCTCGAAATGTTCCTCACTCGAATTCTCGGTAGTGACCATACTTTCAAAAATTGGTTCGGACAATATAGTGTTATTGTTGAACATCGTCTCAGGATTGTAGGTCGCACTCGGGACTTTCGCCATACGCAGCTTTGTCAAAATTCACAACCTCCAATGGAAATGCTAACTCCCTCCAGAACAGCGAGGGAAAATCATACATCTATGACCCCGTCAAAAATCCACAAGCACGGGTAGCGAAACGAGTATGTTGACACCTACACCCGGATCCAACCAGAACTTCTGCTAATGGTATAAGCCACGAACCGGCGCTCCCTTTCGTCCGCACCAACGG
Source organism: Hymenoscyphus sp. LP001 (assembly GCA_037952655.1). NCBI lineage: Eukaryota > Fungi > Ascomycota > Leotiomycetes > Helotiales > Helotiaceae > Hymenoscyphus > Hymenoscyphus sp. LP001. The sequence continues at coordinate 18,157 of JAPZOX010000389.1, forward strand.
ACTTACAAAAATGGACCTGTCGCGGTACATGTTCATGGGATTCATACGAGGACACAACGAGGAGTTCCGGGGTTGAAAGCACGGAGGGAGAAGGAGAGGAGGGAGGCGGAGGCGGTGTTGGCGGAGGAGGAATGGTTCGAAGATATTGATGTTGAAGATATGGAGGAGGAGGATAGGGAGGATAGGGAGGATACTCCGGCGGTGGGGGAGGGGGTTGATTCTGAGAGACAGGATGCGAGGGAGCAGTTGATGGGGTTGATGATGGCTGTTTCGGGGAAGAAGTAGTATTGTTAGGCGAACGATGGGGGCTCTTGGGAATAGTGTTTTACGCCAGCCAGCCAGTTTTGTTTATGAATTAAGAAGGTTCGCAAGAAGAAAGTTTTAAGAGCGCACCCTGATCCTATTTTGATAAATGGGTTCAGCCTTACTGAACAATGTAACATATCTGCAGATTTATAACTTTTCCCACGATAGACAGTACGAGAATCCTGAAACTTTCATGACGATCGATATTCAAACTTTCTAGAAGACTTTAGAAGTGCCTGGTACTTGGGAAACGAAGTCTTGTAATAACACAATCAAATAACATCTTCGAGAAGTAGAATTATGTGGCAAAGAACACTGTAGGGAACTAAATTGACAGCCTGCCTAGGTATACCCCAGGCCTTAATATCTAGGTCACCCGACGATATACCCCATTTTCTTCCTGAGTTTTGACATGCATTTATCGTATTATTCACATGCAGTTCTTTCGTTTCGTTTCGAACAATTTACGTGATCGAGAAACAATTGGAAAAGTTAAAAGGTCACGTTTTATCACATTATCCCATTGGGTCATCGACCCCGCTTTTCAAGGCTCTTCCAGATTCCTCACTATTTCCCTACAACAACAGAAATGTATTCCCACCACAGTTGCGCGTATCTGGGGCCTCTACCTGGATTACGATAATCCTTCGTAACGTTATCTACAAATTGCTAGAATCTGATCCAAAATGGTACGACCACGGCTGCAGCACGCTCAGCTCACGAACAACACCCTCCATCTGATCTAGCATGTAGCGTCTAGATTGCGATTTACCTGTCAGATGGCAAAGGCCTGTTGGGTTGCCCTTGGCTCTTGCGCCTCTCAGCTAAGTCACTTGGATTAAAAGAATGCGATCAAGCTTGTATTTTCGTCGTAAATACCTTGGCTTATTAAATTTTCCTAGATCGTCGGGAGAATGAGGCGAAGTAAGGGGTACTTGCGACGAAAGTGCTCCCAATCATATACTTCTATTTGTTCAATTTTATTTTCCTGCTTACTTGGGGTATCATATTAGAAGGAGAATTATTACCTGTTAAGCTCTGATCGTGGCTTTAACAATTTGAATCATTGGATCGTACTTCCTTCGGGTTAAAATTTGTTGATGTATTTTTGGAGTCCATATCTTTACAAGGGGTTTCAGCGTTGAGTGATGCTTTACGATCGTTTCTTATATAAAGAAAGTCTCATTTTACTTCTTCTTCCTCCGTACAGTTTGGATTTCTTGACATAAATGTTTGGGGTCTATTTTGAAGCTATCTTTGTTGATTGGGCGTTGCTACGATCCTCGTTGCGACTGCCCAATCATGTTTCCCAGCTCGAAGGCTCTCACCAAGAATCCAAAAGAGGATAGCACCGCGTGAGCCACTTCGCGGTGGACACTAAAAAAGCGGCAGTAAATACATGCCCGTTGTTCGAACTGTCTAGTATTTTGGAATTGGATTGTTCCAAAACACCTGGGTCAATGGTCCTGGCTCCTAAAATGTTCCAAGTACGTAAAATGATTAGCTTGAATTACTCTATAAAGTTGGAACAATGAGGGCTAGGTAGGCAGGTACGAGCCTGATGTATTTACTGCCAATGCCAATTTTAATGTCCATCGCGACGTCGGGAGCCAAGTTTGGCCATGCCCGCTCCCTCACCCACTTTTACTTCGCTTATACTTCATCTCGCTCACTCCATCTTCTTATTCGTATGGCAAGAGCGGTTTGAAAGGGAAAGGCCTCATCGCATCCTCCATCTCCGACACCCTGGAAGTCGTGAGTGGCTCAACTTTATTTAAGCTTTACCGGCCGCGGTGACCAAAGCATTGGGACTGTTTAATACAACTTCAATCCAAATTTCCATGGCGCAGTTCTCCAGCTGTATGTCACAGGGCTGATTGAAAGGATTTACCAAGTCAAATGCTCGTACTTGGGATTTCTTCCATGTTTACACAATTCCCAAGGTGGTTGAACTGGTGGTTCCTGCTATAGGTCGCTCCTGCCCCAGAACCGTGAACACCTTCAAGTACAAGTACCCACGTGTTCCCTCTCAGTTTTCACCATGTTCAAGTCGACAACCATTCTTTCGTTTCCAAAAATATTATTCCTTCGTTCATAATGTTATTCAAAGAATCCCTCATCCCGTTTCTCGTTGCGCCCATAGCTGCTGCTGCTTCTGTACCATTGCACCCAATCAGAGATGTTTCACCTAGCGCAGAAGCTGCAGAGAAGCTCCCCATACATCATGGTCTAGACACTTTCAAGAAGGCAAGTTTCTCTGGGTGGTAGGGATAGAGGCAGACTAACAATTTGCAGCTCACTCCATCCAAACAAATCAACTGGACGCCTTGTTTGAAGATATACCAGTGTGCGATGCTTGATGTAAGTTTATGGCTTCCGTTTGCACTTTCCCTTTTTGGCGGCATCAAGTTCAATTGTTCGAAAGCTATTCGCACGACCATCTCAGTTGTTCCAATTGCTTTGGAGAATGAATCCAAACTGATACTTTTATTAACAGGTCCCTCTTGATTATCATAATCAGACTGTTGGCGCCCCTCGAGCTTACGTTCCCTTAATGAAGTATGCGGCTACCGACTTGAAGAATTACAAAGGGATGGTGCTCATCAATCCCGGAGGACCTGGTGGCTCCGGTATCTCGGCATTAGATAGCTTCAGTTCAACCTGGGGTAATGCCACTGAAACAATTGGTGCAATCGGTTCAAACTACGACATTATTGGATTTGAACCACGAGGTGTTGGCTTCAGCATTCCCTCAGCAAACTGCACCAATAACACGAGTCCCTCAGCGGGAATTGGAAAACGGTTCGATCAACCGAATGGTCCTTTCCTCGATTTTGCCTCGGCCGGCGGAAATGAAGCCGACGCCCAGATGAAAGCAAAAGCTGCTGAGTGCCAAAAGACGATTGGGGGACCCTCTGGAGCCGGTCAACATATGTCTACTGCAACTGTTGTACGAGACATGGTCACAATCACAGATGCATTTGCAGCCACCGCGGACGGGGCGAAGGTTAAAAATCCAAAGCTTACAAACTACTTTGGAATTAGTTATGGCACATTTCTTGGACAGACCTTTGCGTCAATGTTTCCTGAGCGTGTTGGACGATTTATTCTAGCTGGCGTTGTGGACCCTGACGATCAAGTCAGCGGCATTTCTTTAACTGGTCTGCAAAGCACAGATGAGGTATGTTGAGATATTTCATTTCCAGGCCTTTACCTCGGACGGATTGCTAACTGACACAGGAATTCGCGACGTTTTTCGTGTACTGTCATCTTGCTGGCGCAAAGCAGTGTCCTTATGCCATTGGAGATACCCCAGGAGATATTTTCCTTCGTTTTGAAAGGACACTTGCCCGGCTCGATGTTAACCAGGCCCACGAGAAGGGCTGGGCAAATGCCACGTTAATTGTCCAAGTATTGAAGACCGTGAAGTCATCGATCATGTCAGCATTGTACCAGCCAAAAGCTTTGATGCCTGGCATTGCAGCGGGATTGGTGGCTGTGGAATCTCTGCTTGGTAACTTCACACTTCAGAATGCAGAGGCGCTAGCCGAGAAACTTGGTGCCAAAAAAGAGCCTGATTCGATGAATGACTGGTTTGCCGGCAATACATGTTCCGACCAAAACAACATAATGCGCAACGTTACCGCAAAGGAAATTTGGCCTATAACTAACGTTTTACAACACATGAGTTATATTGGAGCTGATGGTATGGTGTCAAATTTGGTCGGATGCTTGGGATGGTCTATGTATCCAAAGGAGACTTATCAAGGTCCTTTTGGTGGTCAGACAGCGAACCCCATCCTTTTTATCGGAAACTCTTGGGATCCCGTAACCCCAATTTATTCCGCTCATAAAGGAGCAAATATCTTCACCCAAGCCGAGGTTTTGACTGTGAATGAACCAGGTGTAAGTACTCCTTTGAAAACCTTTCCTGACCTCGTTTTAAACTAATATGTCATCAGCATGCTCAAACAAATACTTGCGCCGTCAAGAAAATGCGAGCCTACTTCCAAGAAGGCACCATGCCTGGCAATGACCATTTCTGCATTGGAACGGAACCTGGACAGGGCGTATTCGGTACCACACTTACCATGCGGATGGAAGAGAATGGTGCGTGGAGGAGTATTGTCCAAAGAATGAGGGGATTGAGAGTGAAGAGCTGGAAGGCTTTAACATGAGATGGGTATGAAGTAATGTAATGAGATTGGGATTGGGGGTATTCTCACTTGGTCTTTTAGAGGGTGTTGGATTAGATTTCGGAGTGGCGTTAATAGAGTGTTCTAGCATGGCCATTATATATCACTAGTCAACGAGTCTACTTTACCTAACTGCAATGTCAACAATGAAATCGGTGGGAAATATTCCTCGTTGTTTTGAGTTTATTGTATGGAATGAGCCTGTTTCATGAAGTAATGAGTTGTTCGAAAGAAATAACTGAAACTTCAGCTTGGGGTTGGGAATGGTGAAGAGGGGTATAATCCGCAATGATAGAGAAGTGAAGTATGCTCTACAGATCAGAAAAAACACGCTGATTTGAGGCCCATCAGCTTCTACGTCGATGTAGCCACAACTACTAGTTTAAAAATTATAAGATTTGATACCTTCGAGACAGCTCTAGGAATCGACTGGACTCTTTGTTATATTATTGCGATTTTCTTTGGCCTCGTAATACATCGTGATGAAGTGTAAAGAGTGAGCTTTGGTAGCCTCTTTTTTCTTACCCATAGAGAGTATGCTTTTGGAAAATTTTGTCGCACTATCGTAAATCTCATCATAAGCTTCCCTTAATCTTATAATGAGAGTTATGATATATGTATAAGAGTGGTACTGAGAATATGACGACTTCTTATGAGCGCAAGGAACTTCAATTTTATGTGGAGTAAAATTATTAAACAAGAAGTCTCACCATATAGAGAGGCCTTGCTTCCTATCTTTCAGACTTCCATGCATCTAATAAAGGCGACAATTGATGTCTCAAGAGGGGAATTACTGTCGCTTTTATTATCCATAGTAAGCTAGGCTCAATAGCTCTTGAGCGGTGAGGTGTACAAGCCGTGGTTGTGACTGAAGCTTGGGAGTGTAGCCACACAGTGAATGCTAGGAAGCGGTCCTATTTCTGTATAATCCTACCACCTATCCGAAAGCACCAGTGATTGTGACCGCGGAAAATGAAGTTGGTTCCACAGCTCGTCTACCGTACTTTTGGGTAGACAATAGGTTATATCGACGTATCGTAAAAGAATAGAAAATCACTACTGAACTCTCCAGGACTCGCGACAACTAAATCCATGAAGTACTTTGCTCCAAATACAATAAGTTTGAACGAAAATAAGTAGAACTTGGTATTCAGAACCATCGTACTCGTAAACGTGGAGGGTTCTAATTTACTAGCCTTTAGAAGGTCAGAGGTCGCTGCTTTTATTCGATATCGTCCACTGAGGAACATGGGTGAGGAGAAATCGAGCAAACAATACCACAATCTGGGTACTAGTGAACAAGATACGTCAGCTATAAATAAGACGAAAATCTACGGAAGCCGTAGAAAAAACGAGGCGAAAGACGTGGGGCTGAGTCCAATTGCAACAAGGAGTTTCCTTTTTAACAACCCCATCTTTTCCCCCTTTTCTCGGTCCCTAGGGAGTATATCATCCGGATTGCGAATTGCCAATGCTTGGAACAATATGGACAATGAGAGGAAACATCAGAAGAAACAATAGAAGGAAATGTAGTCTCGTTTCGGACCACTAGATCCGATGAAAAATGGCACAAGGTTAAAACTGGTAAATTTGAAAAGGTAAAGAGGAAAAACAGAACATCAGCATGCTCCAGAATCATCTGATATGGCTCAAGGGCGGTGGAGCTGCACTCCCTACTTCAAGCCAACACTGTCCACACTTGTCATTGGTGGAATCGGTTCAAGGTCAATGTGTAACATCTGATAACGTTACTCTTGACGCACTCACCACCCAGAAATCAGAAACAGAAACACAAATTGCGGGTGACGTACCCTGGGTATTTAATACGAGGGATGTTGAAGAAGAGGGAAGATGGTGAGTGGTTGAGGGGGAAGACGAGTGTGCGTCTCAGGTTTGGAAGCCCCTGCATGGGAGGTGGGAAATCCCTTGTCGCATGTGCCACCCTACCCTGTCTCCCGCGAAGAGGCCCCCAACTTCTTGATTTGGATGTTTCAACTTGGGGGGATTTTGGGAGTTGGATTTTGAGGCTGCGGTTGAAGATGTTGATGTTGATGTTGGTGTGGAGGTGTTGGTGTTGGTGTTGGTCATTCTGATTTACACCAGGCCATTTTTGAACTTTAGTCTCCACGCGGGAGCGGGAGGCTTGTGAGAGCACACCTACGAAGTGCATTATTTGATAGCGGGTAAAGTCGTACTGTTTGTCAGACATTTAGTCTTGTGCTGGGTTACACGTGTGAGGTGGATGTGGCTCTGAGTAGATTAATAACGTAAGGTTGTCTGGTCTTGGTGTAACACAATAACTGTTGAGTGAGAGTGTGTGGTAGAGGCAGTATACGCACCAATAGAATTTTTGAGATGTTGTTTTGGGAACAGGAATAGAATAAGCTTAAATGCTGGTTGCGGTATATAAGCTTCTGGGTGACTACTGGAAAGATACACGAGGGAACATCACAAGATGTATTATTCGTATTATCGTTGAGCAGAAAGATCAGTATCTAGGGATGGAATTCGGAATAACATTACCTAGCACTATGCAATTTACGTACACGTACTTTGTCGAAATGGCCGAGAGGATCAACCAAAGTCATCCTCCCCTTATGCAAATCTACGAAATCTCCTCATTCGGTTGCAAAAAGGAGAACTCGCTCTCGCTATCCGCTTCTTCATGCGTCTTCAGCCGGCCCCGGCTTCTTGCCTGCAAGTCATCAGCCATGCCAGCATGCCAGCATGCCAGCCATGCTCTACAGGGTGAATGCAAGACATGAATTGTACCGAGTGCTGTGAGCGTCACCTGCTAATCTATTGACTTTGGCTTGTTATGCTGTAGTCTTTGAGACTTGAAGTTATTGAATACTTTTCGTAGTACTCGAGTATTATTGTTGTAAATATTGGGTGGTGTTGACTATTGAATTGATCTGTAGTTGTAACCGGCGTTTGGCGGGACGCTGTAAGCGCACCTTCTAAGTCTAAGTACCCAAGTTAAGCTACCTACAGTACAGCGTCTTACTGGACGCCTTCTACTTTTCTCCACCGCCCCTTCCCCTTCCCCTTCCCTCCCGCTGTTCCTCTACGCTTGTACGGCTCCACTTGCGCTACGCTACCTACGCTACGCTACTGATTCTGCAACTCCACTTTCCACTCTCGCCAAGCAACGCAAGCTGAAGCTGAGCATCTTCCACGGCCGCTTCCATTTTCACCATCTCGAACGTCTCTCAACACCACCGCCCCAAACTATATCCCAAACTCAATCCCAACCAAATCACAACCGAACGACTCTGCGAACGACGAATTCCCCACCTCCTGCAAGCAACCCCCTACCCACCGTCGTACTCACCGCTTGGGAGTTGTCCAGTGTTGGAAGATTGAAACATTTGGGTCGATTGGCAACACGATGGGTGTGTAACCGGGTCCGAACATACAACAACCAGCGAACACCTCACCACCTTTTCCTCCCTCACCTCCTCCGCCCTCACCTCCTCCGCTTCCCGTCGTCTCATGCTGCATCTTCAGCCGATCTCTCTACATTCACTCAAAAATTGCGGAGTTGCTGCGATAATCAGGTGCCACCAAATCTGAAAGCATCCGCACCACCACCACCATTCACCTACCGCTTCCTCAACTCCCACCACGCTCACTTACGAAACACGTCAAAGAAATCCCGAACAACCGACTCCAATTATCACCTCCAACCCAATTTGCGACCGCGTCTGACCATTGTACATATTGATGACTGCGATCTCGACCACGCCAGCGTCCGTCCCATACGCTCCCGCGACCTGCGATTCGAAAACTATCTGAGGCTTGATACCATACCGCCCGATCTTACCTCATTTCGACAGATCGATCTCTGCAAACCGGTCTTTGCAGCAGACGACACCCAACCGCGAAAGCACCCGCAACCCAAAAGAAAAGGAATCATGGAGGGCTACCGGCCGCTGAGTTTGACGGAAAGGAGGGCCTCGATGGTCTGTAACAATGCCCAGGAAGACGGCGACCTTTCACCCACCTCCCGAGCAACGCTCACTCTCAACACAAATACAAACAATGTGCGGTTATCATCAAGGGTGGAAAAGATCGTGCAATCCCGCCCTCGAGGGCCCCCGACTCCAAATATGACAACTCCCTCCGCCGACCCAGATTCCCCTACACATTCGAGCCACGACCCCCCTCCACCACCAACCCCCGCCGCGAGTCCCGGTCCAGACCATCCACAACCAGATTGGAGTGGTGCAGGCGATCAAGAGGATTTATTTCTATCAAAAGTCCGACATTACTTCAAGAACCGGTCGCCTCCCGAGCAGACGAGATTCTTGGCCGATTTATTAAATCTGTGTACCAGCCAGCAATTGAGCTTTGTCCGGCAATACGTAGATCCCCTACTCAAGAAGGACCCTTTCACAAGTCTGCCAAATGAGATTTGTTTAAGAGTATGTATTTTCCAATCTCGAGGTCCTCCCACGCTAATTTGCCAACCAATAGATCCTATCCTGTATCGACGACCCCAAAGTTCTTGCAAGGGCATCTCAGGTATCACAACGATGGAGAGAACTGTTGGCCGACGATGTTACATGGATGAAATTATGTGCGAAGCACGATTATGGCAGGCGGATGTCAGAAGCTTACATCAGCACCCCTCCTTTCTCCTCACTTCGCCCTCCTCCAAATCCCGTCCATGGATACTTTGATGGAGATGCATCGAGTCCTTTCCCCGCAATCACAATCGCCGCACCCCACATGCAAGGAAATTCCCGAAGTTTTGATAGTTCAACAAGCTCAGCTCTATTGAGAAGACCAAATATGCGTTCGTACAAATCACATTTCAAGCAGAGATATTTGGTCGAGACGGCCTGGCGGACCGGCGGGCGCAATATTGCTAGGCACATTACACAAGATCAAGGAGTTGTTACCAGTCTACACCTTACGTCAAAATACATTGTGGTTGCTCTCGACAATGCGAAGATTCACGTTTTCAACACGGATGGAAATGCGCAGAAGACATTGCAAGGCCATGTAATGGGTGTATGGGCGATGGTGCCTTGGGAGGATACTCTTGTTAGTGGAGGTTGTGATCGTGATGTTCGGGTTTGGGATATGTCTACTGGGTGAGTCTTCTCGCGGAGTAGTTTGATTGATGGAACTGACAAAGAAAATAGGGAGAGCTTGCATACTCTACGTGGACATACCTCGACGGTTCGTTGCCTAAAAATGGCCGATGCAAACACAGCAATCTCCGGTTCGAGGGACACAACATTGAGAGTATGGGACATCAAGACTGGTCTTTGCAAAAATGTTCTCGTAGGACATCAAGCCAGTGTCAGATGTTTGGAGATTGTTGGTGATATTGTGGTTTCTGGGAGTTACGACACAACTGCCAGAGTATGGAGCCTTTCCGAGGGGCGATGCCTGCGTACTCTTTCTGGTCATTTCTCGCAAATATATGCCATCGCATTTGATGGTAAACGAATTGCTACTGGTAGTTTGGATACAAGTGTCAGGATATGGGATCCAAATAATGGGTATGTAAATTGAAGTGTCCATTGATCATAACTAACATTAAATAGTTCTTGCCAAGCCATACTTCAGGGCCATACATCTTTAGTTGGACAGCTTCAAATGCGCGGAAACACACTCGTTACCGGAGGATCCGATGGATCGGTTCGAGTTTGGTCCCTGGAAAAGATGGCACCAATTCACCGATTGGCTGCCCATGATAATAGTGTTACCAGTCTACAATTTGATGACACCCGAGTTGTCAGTGGAGGAAGTGATGGACGAGTTAAGGTCTGGGATCTCAAAACTGGTCACCTCGTTCGAGAACTCACCGCCCCAGCCGATGCTGTCTGGAGAGTTGCATTCGAAGATGAAAAGTGTGTTGTCATGGCTAGTCGATCGAATCGCACAATCATGGAGGTCTGGTCGTTCTCTCCACCGGAAGAACAACTTTTCGAAAGAGACGCCTTCCTTGGAAATCGATCCCTCACTGCACCTCAACGCCCACTTAGTGCGATTGAGTATAGGTCGGGCACAACACCAGATCAATCAATGTCGGGATTGCTATCACAGGAAGCCGCTTACGATAACCATGATGTCAATATGACAGATGCCGGGCCTTCAACTGCTCCACCCCAAGCTACAGGTCCGACATTTTTCAACGAAGAGGATTGAAGAGTTTGAATCAAGATTTAAATGCTTACTAAAACCGTTCAAAATAACTGATTCAAGTCGATACTGATTCGCCGGAAACAACATTGTTATATTTGGCGACGATAGGAACTTCTACGGAACTTTCCTAATGGGAAAACAGGAACATCGAGACTAAGGCGGGAACGTACAGAAGTATTGATACTACTCATCGAACCGTCCGGGTAGAAGTTTCTTTCGAAGTTCGGTATAAAAATACCCATGTCTGATTAGACATCGACATACGACTTCCCCGTTTCTTCCTCCTCTCGACTCGTCCTCTTTTCATATTTCTTTCTTCTCGCATTTTCGATATATCAGTGCGCATTGCATGCATTTTCCTCGGGGCGTTTTGGGGGGAAACATATGCCTCTTCTTTCTTGTTTCTTCTTGCCTGATACCATGGATGGGACGAGGGTGTTGGTATGATAATATGAAGGGAGAAAGGGAAAGGGGGTTTGAACTGCTTTTTTTGCATTGCTTTTGTGTTGTTTGCTTGTGTCTGTGTGTTTATGGTAGAATAGGGGATTTTGGGATTTGTTAGGGTTCAGGTCTCGGACTGGATGGATGGGATCGCGAGGTGTTTTTGTCTTTGGGGGTGGGGGTTGCATGGCGCTTTTGTTGATTTACATCATCCTCCTCTTTTTTTCCTTGCTTGAAGTAGAGGGCAATGAGATGGAGGAGAGAAAGAGGAGGCGCAAGATGATCTTTTTGCTTGCCCTTGGGGTGTTGGCGGCAAAGAGGAGAGAGGGCGAGTAGCGCGAAGTTGATATATTAGAGCAAGGGAATGGAAGAGCTTACAATTACTGCTGCCTGCTGTTTGTTGTGAATTTTGTGAATTGTGATCTAATGTGGAGTGTGAATACTCGAGCGAGGCCTGAGAGGTCAGGCGAGATGTTGGAGGGATGGAGAGAGGAGTTGTATGACGTTGGAAAGTAGGTTCTCCTCGCTCTCTTCCCCCTTGGAGAGAGAGAGAGAGAGACAGAGAGAGAGAGAGAGAGAGAGAGTAGGAATTTGAGGCGATTTAGCTTTAGCGTGGTGGCGAGTAAGCTATGGTACTCGTAAGGTTTTGGCCCCCAATTTGTGGGTTGAGTTAGTTGTGGTCGATGGCTTACTCGGTATTTGTTGGCTTACTTGATATTTGTTGGTTTACTCCATAGTTACCAGCTTACCCGCAACATATTTTTGGCCCCCAAACATTATGCTTCGGTTACTTGGTTTTTGATAGCTTACGCGCAATATTTTCTAGACCCCACCCCGGGATTGAGTTACCTGTGAATTTGTAGCTTACTCGTGATATTTTGGCCCCCAATTAGTTGGGTGAGTAGGCCATGGGTTACTTGACATTGTTGGCTTACTTATTGTTTGATGGCTTACTTATTGTTTGGTGGCTTACTCGCAACTTCTTTTTTGTTCCCTAATTATGACGATATTTGGGTTACTTAGTGTTTGATGGCTTACTCGCAACTTCTTCTTGGCCCCCGAAAGCTATGGTTTACTCGATAGTGACGAGCTTACTTGCAACTTCTTTTTTGGCCCCAGGTCGAGTAAGCTACCAAGTAAGCTATGGCTCACTCGCAACTTCTTTTTGGGTCCCAAATATGAGGCTTGGGTCGCTTGATATTTAATGGCTTACTCGTCACTCAATGTGTTCAAAAGTGAGCAGAGGAACTACTAGATACTGTGAACAAAATGTCAAGAGGATAAATCGAGAGCTGGGATTATTGGGTTGCCGATGGGTATTTATGTACGTCCGTTTTATGAGAATAACTTTATACATGCCACACTAAACCTATCCAAGCTCCTCCCTTCTCATCACCCAGCCACAGGATCCAGATCATCCAACCCATAAGCAAGACCAGTCCACACACCACCAAAAAGCACCACATAATCAATTTCATTCAGCGGCGTAGAAGAGAGATCCCGATCCATCATTCTCAACTCTGGTCTTTGAACAGCTGGAGATGTAGTTCTTAATTGAAGTATTTTCTCCTCCGTAGGATTTGCTCGGTGGACATGAGCTCCTTTCCGTCTTCGTGATCCGCGATTTTGTCGACTGATGGCTCCAGGTTCGAGGTGTTTTGCCTTTTGCTCTGGGGAAGAGGCGATGGAGAGGGAGAGCAGAAGGCAAGATGGGCATGTGTAAGGTTCCGTTGTAGCTTCGGAGGAGGACATGCATCCTAGGTGTAACCAGATGTAGCAAGTCGAGCAGTACACACCCGCACCCCCTTCTCTTTCCCCACAACATGGGATCGAAATTTCGTGGTGAAGGATTTTTATGCCCGGGAGTTGCGGAAGAGAGGAAGGCGAGTAATACCATTCCTCAATCATGAAAGAAGCCTGCGCAAATGAGATTAGATCATAAGCTGGTACTTTATCAAGAACAAGGTCGAGAAGTTCATTTGGAAGTTTGAGATGGGATTTTTCTCTTGCTGCCCGGTTGTTGTGAGAAGAAGGAGTGAGAAGAGATGTCAAAACTCGAAATCCAGGTGAACATTCCTTCGCCGAAGTCTCCGTGAGAAATGGGGAGATCCTGGAGCATCGCTTTCTCTCTCCTGAAAGTTTGAGGAAAGCGATATGCTCCAGTGAGAGGAAGATACAATCCACTTCCTGGGTCACCTCCCCCTTTCCCAAAAACCCTTTCACGCGCACCACACCCTCCGCAATACCATCCCTCCCAAGGTTCTGACATAAAACAACCAGCCGACCATGGAACCAGTAAATCTGTCCCTGAGGACTCCCCCAAGCAGGGAAATCCTCAGCACCAAGAGGTAACTTTGCTTTCTCCTCCTCGATAGAGATTTCCAAATCCCAAGCTGCGATCCGGAGAAACGCCCAAGAAAGTCTGCGGAACAAGGTCGAGGAAGAAGTGGCCCAAATCGTACAGTCATCGATGAAGAATCGCCATTGGTAGACGAAATCCGTGAATAGACGGTATTGGAGTTCGTTTAGAGAACTTGGTTGGTCGATTTTTATCTCCCAATTTTCGAACTTATACTGGCATTCCGTTTTTCCTGTTTGTGATGAACTGTCTTTGGCGGAGAGTTCAAGAAGCGGATTACAGCCATTATGCAACAGAGTAATCATCTCCTCCAAATCCTTCTGTCCCCAAATATCATCAAGGTCTCGACGCCTCATGCACAACATCGTATCAGGTGACTCATCGTCCTCCTCATTGTGCCAGAAGGAAATGGTTAAATGCCCCTCATCAAGGTCCAACGTATAAACATAATTAAACCCATGTCTCAGCGGAAAGGGAAAGGGAATAGGAGTAGCTCTATCCAATGTCTGCATATCAACAGCGCCATAGTGAAATTCTTTCAAGGTCATGTATATCGGTTTTCGCTCAGGGGAGAAGATCCTACATATCCTACAACCCTCTGGGTGGTACTGATACCATTGTCCTGAAAGACAGTTAGCGGTGGGAATTTAGAGTGATTGGCAGAGATCCTACCCCGAGTACGGATATTCCACCATCCCCGAGTCACCATGTTGTTGAATGATGGATCCAAGTGGGAAATTCCGAACTCCTCCTTTCGAGAATCGAAATGTGTTGCAATTGTAAAGGTCGCGCAAAGGCGGGCGGGGCTGATGCCCAAATCGTCCGGTCTTCATCCAACGAACTCGGTTGTCCAACCCCAACATCCATCTCCCAATTTTTACATTCACACTATTTTTCTTTCTCTTTCCCTACTCGTAATAAATGATCGACAAAAAATCTAGCAAGCGAGTTTCTACCACTCCACAACAAAGCCCTCAGTTCTAGATCCTCAGGCCTGTTAATTTCGTTAAGATCAAGGCGTCTCATAAACATCCTCGTATCATACAAATCCTCTTCTCCCGGACCACTATCCCGTTTCCATTTCCATTTTTGATACAAACCTATGCGTCAGAGTGCGAAATGCTGAACGCCTCGAATGAATGGCGTTTGAGCCAGAATATGAATGGTGGTGTTATAGTGGGGTGCTGTGGCAGTGGCTTGGGAACGAGTCTAGCGTGGAGTTCACAATTCTCTGGATATTGTTTTGATTTAATCGTGTTGAGAGTTGGAAAGAAAGAAAGTAAGAGTATAAATGGTGACCAAGCTCTGAGTGGGTGAGAACCAAATAGTCGGTAAAATAAATCGCAGGGATGCACTACGGTTCAACAAAAGGAAGTCCCCCTACCGTATATTCAAAACATAAAATCAACATCAAGCTAGCAAGCATGCTTGTATTTCTGTACTTTCAGAGTTCAGCCTCCTAAGCTTTAACCATCAATAGTATACAGATTTCCCCTCCCCAACCCATGTCTACCCTTCAAATCAAAACAAGCTCATCCCCCATGCCATGCTAATCCCCCAAGAATTAAATTACCACATCTAGTAGTAGTAGTTCTCTTCCAGTACTCGTCCTCTCATAAATTGTGGTTCACTTCCTCTAACGTAGATATCCTCGAAAAGGATTTGAGGGGTGGCATCTGGTGGTGGCATAGCCTCTGCCTCTGCAACCTCGGCATCAACGGCAGCTCTGGCATCTTTATCGATTTGCTTGAGCTCCTCCTCGGTAGTGACGTTCCATTCCAATAACTTCAATTTCAAGCCAGCGATAGGATCTTGAGTGGATCTCATACGTTGGATTTCCTCACGAGTTCGGTAAGTGGTTCCTGGGTCAGACATGGAGTGCCCTCCGTATCTGTAGGTGACGTATTCGAGAACAAGAGGTCCGTTACCGGCTGCTGCGTACTCCTTTCCGTACTTAACGGCTGCCTTCACAGCGAGAACGTCCATTCCATTGACCTTGAGTCCAGGAATGTATTGACCACGCTTGTAGTAATCGGTGAGAGCGGATGATCGGTTGGCTGCGGTACCCATTCCGTATTTGTTGTCTGCGGTATGTAATTAGCAATTGCATGATCGGAAACTTTCGTGAAACCTACTTTCACATCCAAATAGAACTGGGAGCTTCCATAACTTTGCCATGTTGAAGGCCTCGAAAACTTGTCCTTGGTTGGAAGCTCCATCACCATACAAAGAAACAGCAACATTCTTGTTACCATTGTATTGATGTGCGAAAGCAAGACCGGCACCAACGGGAACTTGAGCACCAACGATACCGTTACCACCATAGAAACCCTTGGTAAACATGTGCATGGATCCTCCCTTTCCGTATGCGATACCCTCTCGTCGACCAAGTAATTCTCCGATAATTGACTTTACGGAAGCTCCGCGCATCAAAGCAAAACCGTGACAACGATAGGCGGTGATGACATCGTCTTCCTTGGTGAGAGCGTGTTCGATACCGACGGCAACGGCTTCTTGTCCAGTAGAAAGATGGCAGAAACCTCTAATCTTCTTTTCCTTGTACAATCGATCGGCGGCCATCTCCATACGTCTATATTCTCCATCAGTTTCATGTTCCTACTTGGCTCAGAGGACCTGCTCACCTCATTGAGACCATGTCACGGTACATCTGCTTCAATTCCGCCTTGGTGCTGTCGAGGGTATAAGATGGGGGGTCGAGTTCGTAGGTCTCGAAAGATTCGTCTGAGAGGGTGACCTGGAATGGCTTTGTGTCCTCCTATATTCGTAGTAGCGATTAGCACAGCTTCCCTTCACCAATTGATGCTATCCCCATCCATTCTCACCTCTGGGATTGCCTCCGCATGCGCGCTCGCGGCATCGGTGGTGACGGTTCTCTTCACCAAAGCAGTTCGGGAAAAGGCATTGTTGCGCAGGGGCGCAGCCACACGGCTCGTTCTCAATGCTCGAGAAAACATATTGTCCGAGGCGGAGGAACAATTGTCACGAACGAAGGAGAGGAGAGGAAGGGAAGGGAGGGTGTGTTGGTGGTGGATGAAAAAGAAAGAATTGAAGCTTCGCTATCCGGAGGAGATCGGAAGTTCAAAGTTGTTGGCCGTTGAGAGCTCAAGGATAATTTTTAGCTTCCCGACACTTTGCACGTGACAATCGCCGACTTCAACCAATTTCACTCTTTGATCAATAAATATTTAAGACATCATCTATGTTATTTTAACCTTCTTGTTCAAATCGGTTATATGGCTCATTTCTTTCAAGTTCCACATCGAGTCTTATGGCATACATCGAAGGTGATCAAAATCCTGACTCTCCGTCGTATAATATCTTAATACTTGTTGCTTCTGGCAGAGGTAATGCGCACTTGGGTAGTGGCTCAATGTGCTTGTTACATACGGTAGAAGTCGTAGAACAGGGGAGATGGTAGGGATTTTTGTTACCTTTTACTATTCCACACCCAATTATCGCAACACATCGCTAGATTAATCTGACACCGCCCCCAACCCCCCCCTCTTGATGATAACTCGGTGAGCTTGGCTATTCACAAAGGACGTTTAGAAGAGCAGAAGATATAATTTATTGATATTTTCACGAAAGGGGGCGGGCTTACTTTCCCGGGGGTTGGGATTCGGATGGGTTGGTATCATACTAGCAGTTATATTTAATCTTCATTAATACTCTGCGGAAAGTGCAACGGATTTCTTCGTATCTAAATAAATACTTTGGAAGTTCCCAAGTGTCTAATTCATCTTGACCTGTAAGAAATCTGCATCCGATAATGACTTTAAAAGTACATCGTTCTTGCCTTTTATTCTCCATTGTTCTACTTGTTTAGAATAACGATGGCTCATTGTTCCAAATCACCGGGGTAATATTTTAATTGTCCTAATCGTTTAGGATAACGACGGCTCATTGTGCCAATTTTCTAGAATAATCGATTCCAGAAGGAAGGTACGAATATGAATCAACAGTGTTTATTCAGCTAATATCTATAAAATCTATCATACAAAATCCTCTTGTGTCTGATGTAGTACCCTGCATCTTTTGTAGTTACCAGTCTTGCTCTAACATCATCTGGTAATGGATAAATTGTAGGATTACCACCTGGCATGGTTACCATACAACACAAAAGTCTATTGTTGACACAATACTTGCAAGCGAACTCGCCAACACTTGGTGGATAAGTCTTCTTGGCTCTGTTACACATGCGACACTCTACACACCTATTTGAAGACCGATCACCATATTTCCATCACTGATTAGCAATACGAGACTTTCCTTGCTGTGTTCTCCAAATTGACTTTTGCTCTTCCAATTTTGCAGCGAAAGGGGAGTGCATTTCATGTAGGTCAAGCAAAGAATACAAAATTCCAGGAAAAAAGAACTTGAACGGCGGAATGTTGTCTTCAAGAGATGGATCAGATGGACCAGGGGCAGATCCAGGTCTGGAAACGGACGCGGGTCCCGCTGAACCAAACGAAGAGCTAGCGATTGATGACGACGGATCTTGCTTGAATGCCGTTGATTGTACCCAACGAAGGATTCTTGATGGGCCAGCAGTGGGGTGGTCAACGGGTAGTGACTCTTCTGGGGCAGGAGAATTATCAGAGATTGCCGAGTTTCGTCTTGAGAATCGATCCCCAGGAATTGGCGAGGTTCGGTTACCGGTGGTCCTAGGGGTTCGAAGTACTCCTGGAGTGCTTGGTACCGGATTATCAAACATAGGAGTATCTGGAGTATCGAGTGTTGGACTGAAAATGGGAGTTTCGGGAAGAATTGGCGTATCCGGCGTGATGGTGAGATTAGGTCGAGACTGTCTACCTGAAGCTTGTACAATACTAGGGAAGTTCCGAGCAGTTCCTAAGCCAACAGTTGGACGGGATCCAATAAGTTTGTTAACTTTCTCATCCCATGCCTCGTCAGTAACACGTGCTTCTCACATTCCTTAAGCTTATCCTTGGTATCCTCCAGCTCATCGTTCAACGCATCATTCTCGTCAGTCTTCTTCTTCAAATTGTCCTTCAAATCCTGCAAGGCCCATCTACTAGTAGGATCTCGGCAACCCGCATGGTGCATGTCGAACAGAATATCGAGATTCTTGAAACACCTCTCACTTACTTTGCGCAACTTCTCAGCTATTTTAAAATTTGCCTTTAGTTCATCGTATTCCTTCTTTGAGACTTTATTAGCGCAAATCCTTTTGAAGCTTTTCAACGTCTTTTCGGAGTCGGTCGTTGTCGGCAAAGGATCTTGAGATGACCTTTTCGAAAGTTGCCGGATCTGGAGCGATGCTTGACAATCTCTGAACCTCTTCTCTTGTGGCGTCTCTCTGCTCCTGCATATTGGCGAGCTGACTAAAAGACACTCCGCCTGGGCGTCTATTGGTAAACACTCCCTATGCACCTTTAGCAATTCTTCGTATTTCTGTTGGGTATCCTTGGCATATTTAGTTTCATCGTGAACTTGGTCCTCCAGACTTGATTTCGCCCTCGAACAATGACGGAGATCACTCTCGAGTGCCCGAATTGCATCCTTCTTCTCGTGATACCATTGGTATCATTGGCAATCTCATTCTTGGCTAATTTCTTTTGCAAGAAATCACCCTGCTGGTCTCCATGAAATGTCGAGACAGGGCAAGAGATGCGCCATGATCCCTTGGCGAAAACCTCTGGATGTTGGGTTGCGGGAATGAACCTATAAATAAATCTCTTGTGCAACATGGTGGCTCCCTCATCGATATCTCCAAGTTCCAAGTAAGGAATGGTCTCGGTCACGATCTCGCAAGGCTTTGCCTTTGCTACGTGTTTGGCGAGTTTCATGTGGCATATCATACCACTTATCGCCCAAGGTTAGTTCGTGCTTAAGTTGGGCGGCCATCTTGGCTTTCTTATCCAAACTTTTATTCTGAGCAGTATTCAACTGCTCATGTCTGCGCACTTGTTCAGCAGCGTGGCCATGCTGCGATTTTCGCTTGGTTCCAGCTGCAATTGGACGCCTCCAATTTGGAAACGACCTCCACGACCCGGTCCACCGAATCCTCCACGGCCTGGTCCACCAGAACCGGAAGCGCCAGAAAAAGAAGCAGACATCTTTTCTAAATTAAAATAAAGAGATCAATTACGAACTCTTAAAAAAAGGTTTGAAATGTAGGACACCAAAGAGGTATAACGTGGTTCATCAGTACCCTGCGCATATCAGTACCCTGCGCACTTTTCCCCTACCAACTACACTCTAACTTTAATACGCGTTTTCTTAACCGCCCTAAATGGAAATTCAAACGTAAGAAGCACGAATCATCTTAGCTATCGAGGCTATCTATACAGCTAAAAAGCTAAGTCGTCGGTCCGCTACGAAAATCTATAATATTCCCGAATCTACGCTCCGACTTCGAATAAACGGTCATACTACTCTTCACGAACGTCTACCACCAAACCTTAAATTAAACAACCTAGAGGAGGAGGTGATTATTCGATATATACTTAATCTAGATATAAGAGGATTTGCGCCCCAACTAGCTGGTGTAGAAGATATAACGAATTATATCCTTGAATCGCGAGGGGGAATGTTAGGGGTTGCACCCGTGAAGTGGTCTTGGTTGCCCAGCGACAGGTGGTGGCAATGGCAGTGGCATGATGGTGGCAATCTACGTAATACTTATGACGTAACACGTAATACTCATAGAGGACACGTAGCTACTTCTATAGTATATAGAGAGGGTCGGGACTCTAGTTTAGAACAGCAGTTGTTCGTCCTTATACAAAGTCTACCTCTGTAGTTCAATTCACGAGTATTTGCTACACGTCCTAACATTACAAACAACTCCCATACCTAAGCGAGTGTACAAGGGGTGCACGTGTGTTGCGAAGGATGGCCGAGGACAACGGAGCTCCTGAGTGGGCAATGGATCTCCTACGTCGAGTGGAAGTGCTAGAGTTAAGGCTAGCATTTACAGAGTCGAGTCGCCGTCGCGATCGTTTACCGGAAGTCCTAATTTTCGAGGGGAAGCGTTTAGAGTACCGGTCGTGGGTCGCATAGTTATAGTCTAAGCTGTTGGTTGATATGAATGAGGACTAAGAGCTGGTCCGATTCTGGTATATACACAGTAGACTGAGAGGGAAGGCGGTAGCGTAGGCTATGCCTTAGGTTAAGAGTGCGAATGAGAAGACGGTGTCGAGTTTTTTGAGTTATTTGGAGGCTGTATACGGCACGTAAGAGGAGTTAAACGACTATGGGCGTCAGATGCTGTCGTTGTAGCAGGGGTCTAGGCTATTCGCTGTTTATTTCTCAGAGTTTAAGCGGAGTCTCATAGCTACGGACGGAATAGGGTGGCCAGACAGAGTGAAGAGGATTCTTTTAGAATCAGGGTTTTCTAAGGAGCTTTATACAGCTTTGGTACCAGTCCAGAAGCCAGTAGAGTTTCAAGCGTTTATATTAGAGGTTCGCCGAGTTGCGATCGAGTTAGAGCAAGGGAGACATGGAATAGCTGGTTAGTTCACGGCTCCGGCTTTAGAGAGTAGTAACATAGACTAGGAGACAGCCCTAGAGATACGTGTTACTGCTACAGAGTCAAAATGAGCAAAGTGGGTGTCGTATGATGTGTATACGGTACGAAAAGAGAAGGGTATATATTTACGTTGCAGTCAGTCAGGACATAAGGTCAAGGACTACAAATACCTACCAGCAAGGAAGGCAGTGAAGGCTTCCGCTGTACGGCGAGTGAGTCCTAAGTTGAACGATGACTTAAATGGAGGCGATTATTAAGAGGGGGTGATGTTAGGGGTTGCACCCGTGAAGTGGTCTTGGTTACCCAGCGACAGGTAGTGGCAATAGCAGTGGCATAATGGTGGCAATCTACGTAATACTCATGACGTAACACGTAATACTTATAGAGGACACGTAGCCACTTCTGTAGTATATAGAGAGGGTCGGGACTCTGGTTTAGAACAGCAGTTGTTCGTCCTTGTACAAAGTCTACCTCTATAGTTCAATTCACGAGTATTTGCTACACGTCCTAACAGGGAAGACGTGTTAGCAAGCTCTAGGTATCTCGATTTATATAACGTCGACTAAAATTAAAGACGCGTTTTAATCGTGTTTATAACTTTTAAAGAGCCTTATACGAAGATCTAGAGCTTATTAGTACGTGGTTTTAACTTGTAGAGAATATAAGAGTAAAATATAGTGTTTTAGATTACGACTTCTATAACTTCGATGAGACAGGCTTTATAATAGGTATTATAAGCCTAGCTATAGTTGTTACACGCGCTGATCGACGTGGCAGAGGCAAGGTAGTTTAGCTAGGCAATTGAGAATAGGCTATAGCAATTGCTTATATAAATAGCGAGGGTTAGGACATGCCTCTATTTTTGTTACGGACCTGGCCACCGCCGAGCACGTGACTCGCGTACGGCTGCTCGCCGGCGTCCGCAAAGCCTGCTATTCCTGGCCTGGCCTAGAACTATTCCTACCTAGGCCAGGAACTATTTCTACAAACGGATCGACATTCCTATAACTTATCGATTCCTTAGCTATCTCTATATTATAGGACCTCTAGAAGTCTCCTCTTTCCTTCTCTTCTCTTCTATAGCTTTAGATCTTCAATTAAACTACCTCTTACTTCTCTAATTATCTGCTATACCTATATATACTATAAGTAAGGATAACTACTAGAGAGCTAGTAGATTAGGTTTGTTATATTATCTAAAGCTCCCTTCTTCTCTCTATTTACTACTGCTCCTGGGAAGGATTAGAATATCCGTTGCGATTCCAACACGACACCTACGGTCCGTACAGACCGCCCGTAGATGCCACCGGCGCCTTATACAGCCCCGCGTACCCGCGCCCACCACCGCACACAAGAGCCTGGGGCTCTTCCACCTATACCCTCTGTCCTTACAACTGAGTCGTCTGTAACGATGTCTGCCGACCAGCCTACAGACGCTTAACAGCTCGCTACAGCCCTGAAACAGGTCCGCCTACTACGAGAACAACTAGACGACGTCCGTACCCCTCCGCGAGGGAATACCCTGTCTGAAACTAGATAACATAGGTCGTTTACAGTTAAGCTTAAGAATACTAAGCCTCTAATAGATAGCTCGTCTCTAACCTTCGACAACTAGAAGATCTAGATTAAGAATAAGTTCCTTATTAACGCCTCTATATTTAAGCTAGAGGAAGCAAAGATAGCTTACGTTTTTAACTATATAGCTAATATTACTTAGAAGTATCTCGTACTCTATTACTAGAAGGGACCTAAGCCGTTTTAGTCTATAAAAGAAATGATTATATATCTTATAAATATCTTAGAGAACCTATTCGAAGTATAGAACGCCTATATCGAATTCTACTAGCTCGTTATAAGAGATAATAAGACTTTCGCAACCTTCTATACTCGCTTCTTATACCTTATAAACACTAGACAGATCTCGACAGACGACTTATAGCCCGACTTATATAACAAGCTTACGCTACCTTTATAATAGTCTGTCTTACTATTCTTAGACGTTCTACTTATAAGTACAGCCTTAGTAAACAAGTGTCGACTTATTAATAAGAACTTACGAAGACTTTAGCTTCGTAGAAGTAACTTATAAACCGCTCGTCTTATCCCCTAGCTTATAACTGCTACTACTACCTCCTGCCTAGCTAGAACTTTCACTACTACTTAAACTACGTTCTATATAACTGTAACGAAACTCAAACGAACTAAACAAAGATAACTAAGTCTCGAAGGTTAGTATATAGTAAGAAGTACAGATACGCCGGGTTACTTACTTAGAAGTGAACTTGTTACTTATATTAAAGATATT
>JAPZOX010000390.1:0-41410 GCA_037952655.1 Hymenoscyphus sp. LP001
TACCTAGGCCTTTATAATCTAAAGAGTAAGCTAAAGAATTATTCTTATACTTATAATAGTATACTCGGATTTACGAGTTTATATTCGAGATATTATATAAGTATACACCTAGTTACTTACGGAACTAAATCGAAAGTTCTTCGTACGTCTACTAAAAGAATACTCTTAATAAGAGGATATATTCTTTGAAGTAATTAAGCTATTATATAGTATTCTAGAAGCTGGAAACCACTAGTTTATAATATACTATAAATACTATACTACGAAGCTTATAATAGAATAATCCACTTTCGACCCCTGTCTTTTATATACTAAACGATTAGATAGACCTTTTAGAGTAGTAGAACTTTAAACTAACGATACTCTTATACTTATAAACGATGCTTTTATAGCTAAGGAAGAAAGTGCTATTAAGAAAGCCGGATTTATATTAAAGAATAGATAAGAACTTACTATTACCTATCTAATCTAGTTTAATAGAGAGCTAATTAGTAAGTATATAGATAGCTTATTTACACTTACCTAGGATTATATAAAGTACTTAAAATTAGTATAAAAGGTACTAGTAGAGATATCTAATACTAAAGGCACTTCCTATATAGTATCTACTAAGGATTAATATATTACTTAGTATACTCGTAGAGTATATTTAGTAATAGTGTCCTAGCTAGAAGTAGTATTCGATTTATTATATACTACCTAGATAACTGATCTATAAGAAGTCGATATTAGCTTTCTTAATAAGCGAATTTAATAGTAAATCGATAATACTATAAGAGGGCTTAAATACGTTAAATTAGACCAAAACTCGCTTAAATTATATACCTTTATAGATAGCTCTTTTATAAATAATAAGAACTTATTATTATAAATTAGATATATTATAGTACTTATAAATAAGAACGATAATACTAATATTTTATATTAGTCTTCTACTAAGTGTAAAAGAGTTACTAGTAGCGTTTTAGCCTTAGAATTATATATAATAAGCTTCGGATTCGACGCTACTGCTTTTGTTAAATTAACCTTAGAAAGTATCTTAGGCTTTAAGATCCCGCTTATTATATATACTAATTCGAAGTCTATTTACGAATATATAGCTAAATTAGATACTACTAAGGAGAAGCGTTTAATAATTAACGTTATATACTTATAAGAAGTATATAAGTTAAGAGAGATCGACGAAATTAAGTAGATCGATAGTAAGAGTAATCTAGCGAATACTATAACTAAGAAGGATTATTACAACGCTCTATAAAAGCTAATCGATACTAGTAAGCTAGATATTAAGCTTATAGAATAGATAGAACGGAATAAGAGATAATAAGACCTCTAAATAAGACGCTCTTATTAGTCGAGAATATAGAATAGAGAGTTATAATTAGCTAGACGAGATAAGAGATTTTGATAATTTTTAGATAGTAACTTCCACCGTTTTAAAGAAGTGCCAGTGTCGGTATAATCAGAGTGAATAGCACTCCACGTGACCTTCTCGCTTAAGGTCTATTTAAGTAGTTAGAGTAGCTAACTTTGCTCTATATATACGAACGATAATATACTCTTTTTATATTATACTATTAGCTACTAAGTTATACTAATAACTACCGAGCGGATTATATTACTAAGCGGATCACTTTTCTCTACTCTACTATTTATAAACTTTAATACACGTTTTTTTAACTATTTATTATAGAAATTCAAACCTAAGAAGTACGAATTATTCTAGCTATTAAGACTATTCGATTATCTAAAAACTTAGTAAATACTCTATTATAAAGATCTATAAAGTACTATACGCTACCTTTTTCTATAGAATAGCTAGCTAAACCTATTATCTTAAATCTAAATCTAATTATTATAAATTAAACGACTTAGAGAAGGAGATAATTATTTAATATATACTTAATCTAGATTTAAGAGGATTTACACTCTAACTAGCTAGTATTAAAGATATAATAAATCTTCTACTTAAATCTCGAGAGATATTACACGTTAGTAAGAACTAGGTATCTTAACTCGTATAACGTCGACTAGAGTTAAAGACGTGTTTTAATCGCGTTTATAACTTTTAAAGAGCCTTATACGAAGATCTAAAGCTTATTAGTACGTAGTTTTAACTAGTTAAGAATATATAGACGAAATATAGTATTATTAACTCTGATTTCTATAACTTTAATAAGATAGACTTTATAATATATCTTATAATACTCTTAGAATTCAGTAGATTCGTAACTCTTATATCTATTAAGAATAAGTATCTAATATAGACTCTTTACTTAAGTAGAAGTATACTTATTAAAGTACTAAAGCTATTCTAGACTCGTTTTATTATTTGTCTATCTATTACTTATAAGCTTAATAACCTATTTATATAGCAGGCCGCTCTTAGTATACTAACTTATAAGATAATTCTTCTTTTAAACTACTAGAAACAGAGAGATACTCTAACTTTCGCTATTAATATAAATAATTACTATCGTCTATTCTCGATTACCTAGCTAAACTACCTTATCTCTACTACGTCGATCTATATAAGTAATAACTATAGCTAGGGAGATTATATCTATAATATTATTACTCTTAGTCTACCTTCTTACTCTTCTTATTTAACCTAGCTACTAGATATTAGATATTTTAGTATACTAAAGCAGGTATATAGTTACTAAATTAAGACTTTTATCAAAGCTTATATTAACTATATTACAAAGGTTAAGTTTTTTCTTACTTTTAAAGCTGTTTATTTAGTCTCTATAATAGCCTAGAATAGTTAAGCTAGATTCTACAGAGCTAGCTTAGTACCTTTTAATCTCTAAGCTATTCTTTTAAAGCTTAATATAAAATTATAAACTCTAACCTCTACAGCTACTCTTTTTATAAATACTAACTTCTAGGTCTTATAGACTCTCTATAACCTAACTAATACTCTTTTATAAACAACTTTAGTTAAGAATCAGATTATACGTTATTAAGAAAGCTTACTAACCTCTATTTTTAAGACAGTAGCTATATTAGCTAAGAGTATAAAGCTATTAGCTTATGAAATAACTTTATTATTAGCTGAAGTCTATACCTTTTATAAGGTAAATAAAGTACTAAGTAAACGTTAGAAAGCTAAAAAGACTTAGGTCTATTAAAGAGGTACACTTACTATAGAGGATACGTAGAACGTATTAGCTTAAAAGAAGGCAGAGGAACAGGCTCGACGCGACAAGCGCTCTAAGAGAGGTAAGTAAAATAAGAGACAAACCTCTAAGCGACGATATAGTACTTATAGAAAGACTAGTTATAATATACGAACTTGTTAAGAGGCTGTAGATACTTCTAGTTTATTAGATTCCGATTTATTTTAATTAATACTATGTATTATAGTTGTTTAATCTTATCTTATAAGTAGTAGAGTAAGGAAAAGTAATCCGCTTAGTAATATAATCCGCTCGGTAGTAAACCACGTTAAGCTATTTTAAATAGAGAGTTATAAAGATTATAAAGTTATAGTATTATACTATTACGTTTTTAACGTAAAACATAAGAACTCTAAGCGCGCTCTAGAGAACTCTGGCTCTTAGAAGCGCCGGGTTCTTATGTTAGTTCTGCTCTTCTGCGGGCCGGAGTTCGCTTAAATCCGCATGCCTAAGGTGGTCGCACAATAAGTGGGTCCGACGGTTGCCATGGACGTGACGGACCCCCGTCTCTTGTTGATTCAAACCCTTTTGTGCTGCCTCAGCCTCCGACACCTGGTCGATAGCAGATACAGCATTAGTATTATCTTTGCAATTCACGAGTTTACACACCATTTCGCACCGCACTATGCCGCACGCCTATTGCTAATATCATCATGGCGGTCCCTCAACGATTTCCTTGCTGGTGTCGTGCCGTTTATTCTTTTGGTGGAGAGGTATGCCTGCGGAAACTTCGCGCAACCGCTCGCTCAGTTTACTAACAATTGGGCAGTCGAAACGCGATTTGGGATTTGTCGAAGGAGACCTGATAGAATGTCTGAACGCGGGCGATGGATCATGGTGGATGGGAAGGTTACGGCGCGACAAACGAATGATGGGCCTGTTTCCCTCGAATTTTGTTGAAGTTCTAGACGAAAGCTTCCAACCAACAAGTAGATCATCGAGTCCAATGCCAGACCGGTCACCAAGTCCAAATCCCTTCAATCCAGGCCCGCCTCAAAAAACAAAGAGCAAAGCCTTCCGAAAACCTTTTACCGCGTATGCTGCGCCAGACCCAGCGTTGGCAAAACGAGCAGAACTCCGAAAACAAGAGAGTATCTCTCAGGCCCCCTCTCCAAATATACATGCACGAACGCAGTCAACACCTGCAACACGAGGATACAACTCTCGAGCAGTATCTCCAGCGCCACCCTCGAATCGGCATACACATCATGATAGTTATGGTTCCAGAGCGCCTTCTCCAGCCCCTCCCGTCCAACACAATAGTTACGGCTCCAGGGTACCATCCCCAGCACCACCACAACAATATAACAGTTATGGATCAAGAGGATCCAGGGCACCGTCTCCGGCACCACCACAACATTACAATAGCTACGGATCTCGCGCCCCATCCCCAGCGCCATCCTTTCAATACAAAGCTTATTCCCGACCTCCCTCACCGCCCGAATTTGAATTAGGCTCCTCACCCCCTCCCCCGCCCCCACCTCATAGAACCAACTTCACTTCTCATCAACCGCATAATGGAGCCCTTCACACTCCCCGTGCTGTCTCGCCATGTCCACCGTCTCCTGGAGGTACCGGATTGACTCCTTCCCCGCTTCGTTCTGCGATGGACGATGTCATGTCATCCTTATACGATATGGGTGCATCTCGACATACCGAAACACCCGAACAACCATTAGATCCATGGTCTCCAGAAGCCTTCGATCAAACATACATAAAAGCGAGGAATAAAGTTGCGAGACCTGTCACGTCAATGGGGATTGGACATAATGAATACGAAGACGACGACGATCCGCGTTTTGTTAACGAAGTTCATCGTGGATCCGTTGCAGATCAGCCACCCCCTCAACTGAGCAACTATGTCCGAAGAATGGAAGATAGATTGAATAAAATGCATACGAGCGCTTCTCAGCAACCGAGAGATGATAGCCCGCCTGTTGTTCCTCCGAAAATGAGCGCATACGACAGACCTCAATCAGTAGCTGCGGACCGACAAACAGAACCAAAACTGCGGCATCGAAAATCTGCTTATGAAGTTGGGAAATCGATGCTGGGTCGTACATTTACCACCAAAACAAATTCCACGGACTCTTCGTCGGCAACGCGCTCCACCAACGTAAGCTCCAGTACTCAAATGACTGACCGGAGTATAATGAGTGGTCCCTCCGCTAGTGGTTTCTCTTCCACAAGTGCCGGTAGCTACGCAAGGAAAAAGGAAGCTTTACAAGGACGTTCTCGAAGTGCTTTTGGCTCTCGACGAGACGAATTTAATGGGAGCCAGGTGGATTTTAACAGACCGGAAACCCCGCTCACGGGAATATCCTACCACAGTAGTCACGCGTCTGGTCCTGCAAGGCCCCAGTCTCAGGCTGGGTGGCAAGGAGCGACAAACGACTCGCCTAATGTGCTTGGAGGTCTTGTAGCTCCTAGACCTAAAAAGAGTGGATTTTTCAAAAAGATGATCGAATCAGCTAAAACCGGAGCAGCTAGTGCACGGAGCAGTATAGCTGTTGGGGACTCATCAAGGCCAAGCACATCTTCAAGAAACAGAATGCCAAATGGTGTCACTTCCATAGCAGGTGGATACGGTAACAGCCACTCAAGCCACGCAGCAAACGACATGGGACTTGGAGGCGGTAGTGGTTCTGCTGGAGCAGGTATTGATTGGGTTCAGGTACGAAGAGACGTCAATCGCTCAAACTCCCTCAGCCAGATAGAGCGCGTGGAAAGAAAGGAGCGTTGCCAAATGATGGATCATCCCGCCATAAGCCCCGTCGAAGAGCTTTTTGAAGGTTGCGATGGAGATGAAGGCGTTGATGGAAACCCAATTGCAGAGCCAACCGACTTTCAGGCCGTCAACCTTTCACTTGTCGACAAAAATGCAAGGTTTATCAACAGCCTACCACCCATGACCAATCCTGTCAGCTTGGCTACTGGCTTTGTTTGTCGACCATACCGGAGCGACGTCCAGCGATTGAGAGCAATTTTCACCTGGGTCAGCGAGAAGATTATCTGGGAGGACGAATATGACAGTGCTGTTGAATCCAGAAAGGTCATCCAAACCAAACGCGGAGGTTCTGAGGAAGTCGCTGTTTTGGTTATGGAAATGTGTGCTGCTGTTGGAATCCAAGCAGAAGTCGTCCGTGGATACTTGAAAACACCAGGAGAAGTCCCAGAATTGACGATCATGCCACGGCCAAATCATTGGTGGAATGCGGTGGCTGTTGATGGGGAGTGGAGAATGATGGATTGCTCTCTTGCTTCTCCATCCAATCCTCGTCGGGTACTTTATTCTAGCACTAGTAGTCAACAAGCGGAAAGCTGGTGGTTTCTGGCTCGACCAAGCGAGATCTGCTGGACTCATGTGCCGGAAATACACCAACAACAGCATCTTTGTCCACCCATCGCCCACGAAGTGCTGCTTGCCCTCCCTTGCGCCTGTCCACCATACTTCAAGAATGCACTTCAAATGGCTGACTATGATACTAGTTTAGTCCGGGTGGAAGATCTGGAGCTTGTTCATATCAAATTCACGGTACCCGCTGATATTGAGTGTGTAGCGGAGGTTGAAGCTCGGGCCTTTGAAAGAGATGCTGATGGGGATTTTTTCGAGAGTGGAGATACGGTGAAGAAGCGAGCACTTGCGCAGGCAGAGTGGATTGGAGGGGAGAAACGGTATACTGTCAAAGCCCTTCTTCCTGGCGATGAAGGTCAAGGCATCCTTCGGATTTACGCTGGAAAACGAGGTCTTATGCATTCGATCAAAGATATCCCTCACCCATTGGCGTTTGCCTTGCCCATCATCCACTCCGGAGACAACCCATCTTATGAGTTTCTTACTCGACACCCAACGCCTCATGCTCAACGTCATGATCTTTATGTGGCACAACCTCAGTGTCAACGCCTTGCTTTGAACAATACATTCGTCTTTGCAGTTCGTCAACATCCGTCGTCGACAGCGATATCATCGCCAAATCCAGGTGGTACATCCCCAATTCCTTTCATCCGACCTAGCTCAGCAATGTCTATCACCAACTCCTCGGCATCTGGGTCCAATCCAAGCACGAGTGCATATGGGTCGAAGAAACCAGCCAAATTGGCCATCCAGTCTCCAGGAGGCAAGGTCCTCCGACTAATGAGAAAAGACGACAAAGTACAGAGTACGAGCTTAGCGTTAGAGAAGGGTGATGGTGGGACGTGGGAAACCATTATTAAAGTAGGAGAACGAGGAGTCTGGAGGGGTCTGGTACTCGCAGACCGAAGCGCCAGGTGGTGCGTTTTTGCAGAATGGACTTGCGTTTGAGACGAATGACTGAACGAGGGAGAATACAATGGGAGTTTTTTGAAAAAAGGGGACAACTCGCGATAGAAGGAGTTTTGCCAAGGAGGGGGACAGATTTGCTGGGGATAGGGATATTGCATCGTTTTTGGAGTTTTATGGGAGAGCGGTGACTGGGGTAATTATGGAATGGTCGATTGTATAACACAAATGCATTTGGGCAGGAGTTGCATGATATTTTGACGGCATGTCTGGGTTATTGTGTTTATGGGGGGAAGGGTACCTAGATACCTATGTTTGCGTGGCGTTTTGTGTTTGAAACTGAAATTGTGGGCGATGAATGTATGTGCTTGAAAGTCGCTAAATGTTCAAGTCCATGATTTTGTCCTTTTAAAAAGCAATTGTTGGTTTTGTTTTTTAATGAATTGAAATGTAGATATTTTTGAGGTTCATAGAAACTTAGAAAGAAGCTTGTATGATTGTTTCGATGGTCAGATCAGTAACTGTACTAGTGTACGAGTCGTCAGCCCCTGTAACATGGAACTGGAACGAAACAGGCGCGCTTGCTTGCGCTTACACCAACATGCAGCAGCAGGGACATGGATCAATTTTAGATCAAGGCTGTGCGGCGTAGGACTTGGTTGGTCGGTATCCATTGGGGTGTTGTGTTGTGTTGTACGACCGCGCATCCACTTGGAAACCTTTCGCGCTTGCAGGTGAAGCCAGGCCAGCCTGTAAGGACATCTTTCCCGTACGACTCCTTTTTTGCTCACTTGCTCACGACACCATCACGCTTGCTATCACGACCGCAACCCCTTTTGCTACATTCCAACGACATTAAGACACCGTGCGAGGAAAGAAGGAAACACCAGTGTTTATTGGATTTTCTGGAAGAAGCTAGCGGGACGACGCAAGACGGGATCTCGGGATGGAATGAGCCTGTTGAGCCCAGACAGATGAAGTACGACTTGTCACGTGTAGAATTGTTCACCTCAGACATTTGAAGCAACAATTGGATTGTTCTCATCATCACCCCTTGCCTCGGAACTCGTGGGGATCTCGGAACTTTCCAGGTGATAAGGTTTTCAGTGGCGGCCACGAGGATGGAGGAACGGAAAGCGGGAGACGACGAGCTGCCGAGACATGAACATGAATTGGCTCGGCTTAACCCTGATGGGAGCGGTCACGGAAGTGGAAGTGAGGATGAGGACGATGATGGATTCAGCGACTATGGGGATAAACCCGAGCACAGGAAGAGTATTAAGGGCACGCTTTGGATTGTGCTTGCGACGACGGCAACATTGACGGGGAGGGGGCTGTTGAGGGGCGATTTTCGTGAGTTGCTTTCTTCTTTTATGTTGGCTGGTTTCCCCTGACTTGGGCTGTTGGAACAAAATGGGCTAAGAATATTTACTGACTTGTGACATAGCATATCGTAAGTAAACTGAGCTTAAACTCCATTTGTGAATGCACACCTGGAAGGCAATGTTTTAACTCATCATTTAGCATTATATTTCCTTCTTTCATTACAAATAGCTGCGTATTGCGGAGTGGTTATTGTAGTCATCGCTATTCAGCTATACAAACTCCGGAATTCTAAACTGAATAATGATGAAGAGGGGTACACCATAATGGAGCGGCTCATTGTTGGTGTGAGATTGCTGGTCTCAGCTTGCTTTTCTGCAGTTGCTATCTTGTGTGCAGCAGAAGCTTTGATGTTGTATAATAATTTGACTGTCCTCGCTATGTTGCCGGTTAGTACAACCCATGAGATATGAGGTTATGCTAATGAGAAGTAGATCTTGACATATGTTAGCGACAGTGTGATCTTCCGTTTCTTGCATCTTTTGAGAATCACACGACGAGAAGGAGTCGATATGCCTTTTTGGACAATATGGAGAGTTGTTCTCGTCCCGGTTTGCATGTCAATTGCGGTTTTTGAAGATTATCGACTGAATCCTACCGGGTTATGGTTTGCCTTGGCGTCATTCGTCCTCTTCAGCTTGGCAAAGGCCGTCACGAGAATTGGACCTAAGGTTGAGAAGAGTGCGCGGACATGGGATTCTCCTCTCAAATTATACCTCCTCGCTGGGATCCCATTCTTGTTGTTTACCTGGAAAGCAGCCATCAAGTACGAAAATCTCGTGGCAGCCTCGCATGCCATGAAATCCTGGTCCAACTTACGATACTTATGGAATGTCGTCCCAAGTATTCTTATCCAACTACTTTTCACCACCTCCATGAACTCGGCATATCCATATTCGTCAAACGATCTTGCCTGTGGAGCATTAGAAGACCCGCACCCAGACGCACAAACAGCAGTTCGAGCCACTCTTCATACTGGATTCTTCATCTCAATATTTGGAATTATTGGAAATGAACATAATCTCATAGATTGGTTACAAGTCATCTCTTTCACCATCATCTATATTGCTAGTGTTGGACCAAGGCATATCGGGTATTACCCACCTCGATTCGTAAATATGCTCACTCGACTCGCCCGTCGAAAACAAACACCCATCCAAGCTCATCCATGGCAATTCCCTCTCGTTCTCATTGGCACTACTTTAGCCTTTGCAGTCTCCATGAGCTGTAACACCATGTTCCTTCTCGACACCTTCGCCTACAATCGTGACGCCCGAACTTGGTTTGCAAACCCCGTCGTCAACCTTGATAAAATTTGGCGACCACCCAAAGTCCGAAGCTTCGACCTAATAATCGCCCACAGTGCCGGCGACCCCCAGGACCAGATCGCCGAACTTATAACCTCATACACAAGCAGCCCCGAAATCGCCAGTTTCAGTCCCGAAGTCCAAGTCTACAGCAAAGATCCAACCCTTGACCTCGGCAACGTTGGACACCTTCGTGGCTCCCAATTCACAGGACCCATTTCCGTCCAACTCCTAGCCAATGCCGGCGGGCCAACAGCTTCCTACCTTCATCACATTATAACGAACTGGGACAAACTATCACAACAAACTCTGTTCATAACCACCACGCCTTCCACTCCACCCATCGACCCGGTCCTCATGCGACAGAGACTAAACGACTACTTCATCTACGGCAGCTTTCCCATGCCAGACGCAAATGAGAAAACAGCCTTCCTCAATCTCGGACCAATGGAAGTATGTAATTGCGGAGAATGTAAAGATTCCACCGGTTGGGAGGATAGTTTCCACCTCCTACCTTCCATGTGGGGAGGTGCCAACCCCGGTGTTGGAAGATGTGAAAACATCCTTCTCACACGAGGAAACTATTTCATCGCCAGTGCAGCACGCTTACGTGGTATCAAAAAAGATATGTGGGAGCTCCTTTACGATGCTTTGGTTAAAGAAGATGTGAAGAATGCTTGGGCGCATGATGCTACTAAACTCCCGAAACCACTGCCTTTTGAACCACTGGTTGGGAGATGGTTTCAGGGGAGTAGGGAGGAGGTACATACCGGAGGAGCTTTGGGGAATGAGACGAAAGGAGAGGTGAAAGTTGTTGATAAACCACCGGGCGTTTATGGGAAGACGGATAGCCTTGAACGGCCGTGGTTGGGGATGACGGTTGAGAGGCTTTGGGGGGTATTGTTGCAATGTAGTGCTAGAGGGATTGCGTGGAGGTGTCCTAATTTAGAGAGGGGGTGGAGGTTGGGGGGTGAGAAGAGGGACTGTGGGTGTGTTGATTGAGGCCTGAGCTTGAGAGCTTCTCACATTATGAAGTGTAGGCTGATGGGGTGCATTGGTGATGGGTAGGGCGTTAAAATGATATGCCGCATAGTTCTGTCTTTTCCGTTGTGTATTCCCTTCCATTTTTGTTTTTTTATCTCATGGGCAGGTTCAGCGGGCGAGCAAGAAAAAGGATGGATGGACCTTGGGATATGAAAATGCTGTAGATATTCGTACTTGTAATTTTCGTTTCGTAGGGGTTTTCTTGTGTATAGAATGTTAATAGATGATTTTACTAATTTGGGACTTGCTTTGATCTGGTACACTTTTTTTTACTAATTGTGGAATTAACTTGCTATT
This sequence comes from Hymenoscyphus sp. LP001, assembly GCA_037952655.1. NCBI lineage: Eukaryota > Fungi > Ascomycota > Leotiomycetes > Helotiales > Helotiaceae > Hymenoscyphus > Hymenoscyphus sp. LP001. Next base: position 11,475 of record JAPZOX010000390.1, read on the forward strand.
ATATAGTAAGTCTAGTAACTTCACCTATTAAGTTAAATTATTTGAGACTATTTAGAGTAATTATGTTAATTAAACAAAGCTTTAAGATTGTTAAAAGTATAATACACCTAAATACCACTGATTAAAAATATTTAAGTAAAGAATTTCAAAAAATATGATTGTTTAGTCGAACTCAAGGCTAAGCCATCGATTTGTAGAGATATAGTATATATATAGATAGAGTTAGTCAGTTCTATACCAGATCTGTGTCTCTTCCTTCTTTTCGGCATTGCACTCCTTCTTGCCTCTTTCCCCTTTGCGACACTGGAGTTCATCGCAAGTTGGAGCGCACATGATTTCCGTATGCTACCATCCGAACTTTCGTTCGTAAACTTCGTGTCCTTCGTCTCATCTCTAAGTGGTACTAGGTGGAACCGATCGAGTTAAGTGTAACCTAAGCCCCTGAGTCTGGAGCAACTAAACTGACCATCTTGTCCAACGCGAAACACACAACAGCTGAGAATGAGGAACGGGGAAAGAAGTGAAGAAAGGCACTCACGAAGTTCAAACAGCGATTTAGGCTCGAGGAAATGATTTTAGTTTAGTCTAATAATAAGAGACGGTGTAATAGAAGGTTATAATGAGATGAAGAGATGAAGTTTCGTCTCAGGATTGCAAGAATTATATGTGTTTTGAGGTTGAGACGGAGGAGGTTGTAAAGTGAGTAGTCAACCAACTTTAACGAGAATCATAGTTATTGTAATATTACGTTATTTGTTACTTGTCTGAACTTAGACGTCAGTTATATAATCTTAACTTGAGGCAATGCCTATTGAAGTAAGCTGCTATTTCTACGCGAGGCACTGAGAACTGAAAAACAAGAACAGCTGTCATTATTGACTTCTTTATATACCCAAAAATGAAGACCCAAGAAAGCCTTTATCAAGACCCAGTTGCTCCCAAAAAATGCAAGTTTTCAAATAGCGTCCCAAAAGTATATCCCGAAAAGAAAACAACGCCATGGGTATGCCAAAAAACCTCATCTACAAACATACAAAAAGAACCTTTTCCAACTCCATTATATAAATCCCCCCTTCTAGTCGATATATCCAACACCAGCTTTCACTGATCCTTAATCTCCTCCTTCGTAGCAAGCGACCACTCAGGACAATACTTCTCCGTAGCCTTCAGTCTCTCCTCATTCCAGATTCCCCATCTGCCAACTTGGTGATACCCAATAGGCGTCTCATACCAATAAGTCTCAACCGAGAACTTCTTCGCTGTCTCCCTATCCGCAAGTCTCGCATACGGACTTCCATCCGCTTTAGGAGGCATATCAATTAACTTCTGATAAAACCATTGATCTTCATATCTCATTTCATATCTTGTGCTTTTATCCTCTGGGTCGGCGGCTGCGGCTTGTTCGTCTTGCCATGAGTGCGTGGTTATGATGTCTAACATCATTTGTCTATTTCGAAGGGAAAGTCCACCGTTGTATCCTGCTGCGGTCTCGAATTCGGGCGCGATGGGAGCGCCTGTAAAATCGAATTGCAGGAAATCTTCGATGTGGAGGGGAGCGTTGGCGCAGATTATGCTGTCGGTTTGGAAGAGGAGGACGTGGCCTGCGGGGGCGAGTTGTTCGTAGAACCAAGGTTGGGTGAGGAATTCGGATACGGCGTCTCGATTGTTGAAGGTTATATTCGAAGGGAGAATGTGTACCACGAGGTTATCGAGTGTAATCGCTCGTTGGATGGCGGCGGATTGGAGGTGTTCGGTTGTTTCTGTGAAGATGTGGATGGGCCAGTTGGGACCGAGAACTGAGGAGAAATGTAGCATTAGAGGGGCGAGGTTCTCTAGTGGTCGGGTTTCGATTATTGCTGCAACGTTTCTGGTGTCTGGTTGTACGCCTAATGTGTGGTGTGGATCTGCGGGGGGAGATGGCGATTTCGAGGACGGGGAGTAGGGTATTGAAAGTCCCCCAGCGGAAGAGGGCCACAACAGAGTGATGGCATAGATCACAAAGAGGGCGAACAATGCCTTTAGCAGAAGGGATATTCGCTTTCCCTTTACTATGGACATGAAGCCCTTGTTCTACACGCAATATCAGTCGTAAGCTCTATTGGCTGGGAAGACGGATATAGTCGACGAACCTCGTGGGAATCCATAACTGTGGAACCGGATAAAGAGAACAGGGTGCTTCCCAGGTGTAGTACTTGCGGACACAGCAGCAAGGGGATTTCCTTCTGGCAGACGGAGATTTAAGAGATAAAAATGAAGATATACTATACAACCGTCATACGAGTTTCGATGTCTAACACGGAGGTCAGATGAAATCTGACAGTTCCTTCAGCCTTTCGCCCCCTGAATTCTTACGCCAAGGTCTGAATGTAGAACTGCGGAGCATCTGGAGCATCTTGCTGGACTGTGCCTCAGAAAAGGACCCCCAAAGGACCCCTGAAGTATTTTCAAATCATGATAAGATCCCACGATAAGACCACGCGATCGTGAGCTTCTCCACTTGGATACGGGCTTCAGGTTGGAGCTATTGACTTCAATAGATTCAATTTTTTTGCCGCTGAAGATACAATTTTCCAGCTGAAGAAACAGGAGGAAAGAAAAGAAGTTGATTGGGAACAGCCCCCTGTCGAATCCTTCAAATTGCCCATTCAGGTGCTTGGCGGTTTGAACCATCTTCAATTCGCAGAAAGCAGGAAGAATTATATCTTCTTGCTTTTCGAAAAATGTAGATGCCAAAGAAGTCGAGAGGAATGAAAGGACGTTCGTCTTAGAGGATGATGCTTTGAATGACGTTGTTGACAGGAGGTTGAAAGTGTCTCGGGCACTAAGGTTAGCTGAAGAAACACAAGCTGAGACACCAGGTGGTAAAGGTCATGTGACATATAACAAACTCCTCCATTTGTTGTGAAAACCCTGGAATAGGCCCAAGATAACTTTTCATAAGAAATGCGGGTACCTCCTGCTTCAAACCAGAAAAAGGAAAATTCTGACGAATAAAATCAGGCTGAACACTTTGAGGGGACATTTACAAGTGATATGTTGGCCAATCACGAAGCTGTCAGATTTCTCAAGTTGTGCAGCCATCACAGCCTCACCGTCGTAGAAACCTCAATTCTGTGTCAAGGCACTGAATGGCAAACAAACGCCTTTCCACTCGAAATAGGCTGCTAAACAACGCAACTTCACCAGAAGGTATCCGCATATCTTCGATCGATGTCGATGTCGATGTCGATTGACTCAGTTCTCAGGGCAAGGACTCGGACAAGTTGCCAGAGTACGTTATACAAGAAGCAAAACACCAGGGAGATTGTAGCAAAGCTAACCTCTTCTCTCCAGATTGCAGAAGAAGTCGCGTAAAATGCATTCAAGGGACCCTGTCTGGAGTGTGTGTATCATGCGGAAGGCTTGGACTGGAGTGTGATTTGGTATCGAATACATCTGAAGGCGGATTTCCTCCAACCCCTAGGTCTGGCAAGATATATGCCCAGTTGCGGAGTTGCGGCAATTGTGGTAATACTGAGGCGGAGTGGCCGCACAGTTTGCCAGCGAGTTGCCAAGCTTGCGGTGCTATCAATGAAGATGAGTTGGAGAGAGAACGGCAATATAAGATTACCACAGCATACCACCTAAAGAAGGGAAGAGTATTTCAAAGCGCCGGACCATCCAGTAGTCCATGCGGGGAGACAAACACAGATTCGCAGTCCACGAGATTGTCAAATCTTCAAGAGGAAACAGAAGAAATAGAGGAGGCTCCCAAGTTGCATGTATACATCCGTTGGCGGTTTTGTTATGTTATCATGCTGATTGGATTTCTGACATTCATTGGAAGTCTGGCGTTGGCTTTATGGTGGTCCTTCACTCGAAATGATGTTTCTGGTGGATTTACCATGGCTGCATACGTTGTTGCTGTCGGGGGACTACCTCTAGCATCTCTGCAAATGCGGCATAACCATAGGTGCCAATGTTGGAAGAAGACACAGGGGCAACGAGAAACTCCATAGTCAAGAACCTGCTATGCGGAGCGCTTTTGGTTTAGCCGACCTACTATGCAAACGAAACTTTTCGAGTGGAAACTTCACATCTCCTCCAATACCACCATCCCAGCCCCATGTCGTAGTAGAAACAAAAGACTGCGCCAACCCGACTTGGAATAACCGAAACTTCGATCTAAGACGTATACAAGGTCATTGAGGTATAAAATTTCAAGGAAACTTAGTATATTGAGTTTGGCAAAGCCTCCGTCCAACGTCGCACGTAGGCCTAGTCGCACGAAGCAAGCCAACTAGAGAGTTGAGAAAGAGGGGCCGTGGCTATTGATTGTTTAACCTCCACTAAGAGGAATGAGGGAGCACTGGCAAGCAAATAAAGTACAGATCGTGTGAATTCGAGCCCGAAGAAAGAAAACGAGGGGGTCGGTTCAAAAAAACCACGAGCAGGCAGCTGGGGTGTACATATTAAGAGTCACGTATTATAGAGTCGCACCTAAAAGAAAAGCATCTCCGTGCGAATAGTAAGCGACATCGGCAATAACACCACACCTCGGGAAATGAAAGGCCGGCGTGTCCGACCAATCCAACTCCCCTCACACTTTCAGGTGCAACGAGACATACTCACCCTCACTATCCTCAATCCAACTCCTCATAGCGTCTCCTAGGCCTCCTTAGAGGATTGCCCGCAATACGCATCTATTGGACGTGGCGAATCACCAAAATCGGGTTTGAGCAATATGCCCGCGTTTATAGCGCTTGTTACTCCGTACCTGCACCTGCCTCTTTCGAAATGGTTGTACATCGCCCCGCTACCAATTGACGGCCCCATGTGCCCTCTGCTCCCAATCGGTGCGTTTCTCGAGTCCTGTACCGACGAGATGTACCTACTTTCGTTTTTGTTCCTGCATTTCAATATCCCCTTGAGCTAGGCCAGGAGGTAAAGTAGATACGAGCCCAAGTGGGAAGTTACAGAGGGGGAGTATAAAGGTTGGTCGTTTTCCTCGTTTTCATAGGTCCAACCAAGCATCTCAGCATCTGTTTTAGTTGTCAAGATGGCTCCTCTTTCCTCTCTTCTTCTTTCTTTGGTTCTGGCAGTTCCGTGTTTTGCGGCTTGCAATGCGGATAACTGTCTTCGCGCTCTCAGAGCAACAGCTCGAATCGACGAAGCTCAGTCATTTTGTGCCACTTTTACCACCGCAGCCGTTACTGCTACGACTGCGATCCCTTCATATGCGGTTGCGGGTTGTACTGGGGATGTCGCAAGCAGGGTGAGTAGTGCTTGTAGTTGCGTTGCAAGTTCGACTTCTACGACTCCGGCTACTTCTACCTCGAGTGCAAGTATTTCCGTTTCGACCACTACCGAGTCGACAAGCTCTGCGCCAACAAGCTCGCCCACAGGCTTTCCCTCGGGCCCAAAATCGTGTGTCGATCCGCAATTGAGCTGTCAGAACACCACTGTGGTTGAGGATCTATGCTGTTTTAATGCGCCAGGAGGGCAATTATTACTAACGCAATTTTGGGATACTGCACCAAGTACTGGTAAGTTTCTTGAAGATCTAGGAGGCAAACTGGGCTAACAAAAACCCAAGGACCAAACAACTCTTGGACTCTTCACGGACTGTGGCCAGACCACTGCGATGGGACCTACGATGCGAATTGCGATGCAGCTCGCGAATACTCGAACATTACCGCGATCCTCCAATCGTATGGCAAAACCGATTTATTGACTTACATGGGAACATACTGGAAAGATTACCAAGGAAACGATGAAAGTTTCTGGGAGCATGAGTGGGATAAACACGGAACTTGTATCAGCACATTGGAGCCAAGTTGTTACTCTGAATATAAAGGCCAGGAAGACGTAGTCGACTTTTTTGAAAAGGCCGTAAGCTTGTTCGCAGGGCTGGATAGTTATGCAGTAAGTTTCGAATCCCCCTCACAAATTGGGAGTCGTGGTAACTAATACATTTTGTAGTTTCTGGAGTCCGCCGGTATCGTTCCCTCGACCACCGCAACCTACACCTTTGCCCAAATACAAGACGCTTTAACTAAAGCCCACGGGTTTCCTGTTACCATCTCTTGCAGTGGAGGCGCTTTGGACGAAATTTGGTATCACTACAATGTACGAGGAAGTGTTCAAACCGGAGATTTTGTCCCAACATCCCCTGATGGAAGTAAATCTTCATGCGCGGATACCGGTATCAAATATCTGCCAAAATACCAGACGGCAACGCCAACATCAACGACTAGTGGAAGCGTTCCTACGTCGACGGCCGCTCCTTACACTGGCAAAGGCTTCTTGCAAGCCTATACTGGTGGGGCGAACAAGGGATGCTTGATCAGTGCGGGAACTTGGTACACGACTGGGACTTGTGCTGGTTATACTGCTGCAGCTTCAGGTAATTTGCCCTTCAATGTTAATTGATGGAAATCAAGAACTAACAACATTTTGAAGGCGACGGGTTTACACTTACTAGTAGCAAGGGGCCTTGCGCTATGATCGCGGATTCATTTTCTTGCGTAGCTACGAGCACTGCGGGAGACGTTTTTACTGTATGTTCCACTCTGCAATCGCTCGCTATACAAGCAATATGCTAACGAACCGAACAATAGAATCTTAATGGCTCGTTGGCCTACGCCGCCAGTTCAACATTTTACGCAGCTGCTATCCCAACGGGCTCTGTACAACAGAAAGTCTACACAGCTGGTAACACGACCAGTAACGCTGTAGAGGTTTCTTTTATCTGGCAAGGTATTTAGTACTTGGTTTTTCACGTACAAATATGAAATCCGAAGTTACGAGTTATGAAAAGGCTAAATAGACTAGCCAAGAATATAACGATGTAATTTACATCCCATTTTTTGTGTCATGTCATATTTTCGGGTCGCCAAGACCTCTTTTGTCTTCTCTTATACCCCATAGGGTAGCAAGTGTTCGTTTTCTTGCTCTATGATGCCGAGGAAGGTTTGGATTAGGTGTTTTGATTGGTGCGCATCCGGCAAAAGTACTTATGCCAGCATTAAACGCGGGGTGTAGGGGTCTTCAGTGGGGCTCCTCCCCCGAGTTCCCCAAGGAGAGGGGTTACTGGGGTTCTTTGCGGAAATATAAAGAGAGGCACTTCGAATTGTTTCCTCCAACTTGGGTTAGTCAACCCGATTTAATTGTGTCTTTTGAAACCGTGAAGATGTGGGGACTTTTTGATGCTAAAGTTTTTGGCACGTTGGTACTGGCTTTTTGTCTTGTTGAAGCAACGCCCGTTAAACTACACCAACGTCTAGATAATGGACTTGCTCGAACTCCACTCTTAGGGTAACTTCCCTCTCTTCTCTTCTTCCCATAAACCACAAGCTAAAAGAAAGTAGTTGGAATTCATACAACCACTACAATTGCAACCCAAACGAAACAATCATCCATTCCAATGCCCAAGCATTAATTGATCTAGGTCTTAAAGCTAAAGGTTATAATTATGTTGTTGTTGATTGTGGTTGGACTTTACCTGATCGTCTGAGTGATGGGACTCTAACGCCAAATCCGGCTCTGTTTCCGAGTGGGTATGGTGCATTGGGGGAGTGGCTTCATGAGAGGGATTTGAAGTTTGGGGTTTATCAGGGTGGGTATTCTCCGAGTTATTTTTTCCTCTTTCGGGTTGTTTCGAGAGGATTAAGACACCATTTCCTCCTCAGACAACCCACTTCCTCCTCAGACACCCCTATTCCGTCCTCATTTCCTCAAACATACTTCTAGAAAGGGCAATACTGACTCCGAGATCGTCCACCAGATGCCGGGGTGAAGACTTGTATGACTGGGAGTCCAGATCAAGTTGGGAGTTTATGTGAGTCCTGGGTTCTTCTCTCTAGATTGCGAGGGGGTGGGGGAGTGTACTAACTCATGACATCCAATAGTCCACGAAGTCACAGATGCGAAAACGTTCGAATCTTGGGGAGCAGACCTGGTGAAATACGATAATTGTTATTCAGATGCGGAACTGGATTACCCTAATGTTTCTTATGAGCCTAGTGTTTCCCCGAAGGGTCCTATGGCGACTATGAGTTACGCGATTGGAAATCTCACCAGGCCGATGGTTTTACAGATTTGCAATTGGGGAGTGGACTTTCCCAGTGCTTGGGCACCGGCTTTGGGCAATACTTGGAGGGTTACTAATGATATTATTGGGGCTTGGAGGACGGTGCCGAGGATTTTGAATCAGGTTGTCTCTCAGACTGATTTTGCTGGACCTGGGCAGGTGAGTTTTTTTCATTTCCTTGTGATTTCAGGGAGATAAGGTTGACTTTATTATGTTAGTGGCTTGATTTGGATATGCTCCAAGTTGGAAATAACCTTTTCACAGAGCCAGAAGAACAAACGCATTTCAGTCTTTGGGCCATCATCAAGAGTCCTCTGGTCATCGGCGGGGCTTTGAAAGATGCCCAAACAAGTATCAGTGCTAGCTCCCTGGCTATTCTTGGGAATGTGGATGTTATTGGTTATAACCAGGATAGTCTTGGGGTTGCGGCTAGTTTCAGGAGACGATGGACCCAAGAGGGGTACGAGGTTTGGGCTGGTCCTTTGAGTGGTGGACGAACTGTTGTTGCGGTTGTCAATCTTTTGAATAAAGCGACGAGTCTTACGGTTGATTTTCCGGATGTTGGGATTCAGAAGGCTGGGACTGTGAAGGATGTCTGGACTGGTGTTACGGCGGAGAAGGTGCTTACTTCTTATACTGCGAAGGTTGGTGCTCATGGGACGATTCTGTTGGAGCTGGGAGGAACGACTGCTACCGGGATATACGATATCAGTGATGCGGTGGTTTCTGCAGATAAGTAAGTGGGCCATTCAGCTCAAGGAATTCAACTAACACAATTCATAGAATCAAATTTGCGAAAATCTACGCAAAAACCACCAGCAATGCCTACACAGCAACTATCAACTTCGCAAATTCAAGTCCTTCTGAACAAACGATTACCATAAACACGATCCCATATACACTCCCTGCTTCTACGACCACCTTAAAGGTTACGCTCTCCCTAGCAGCAGGAAATAACAATACTGTCTCAATTGATTCCCCCCTCCCCCCCACAACTCTCCACCTGACCGAGCCAACACCAACTCTCTACGGCTCCCCCTCATTCACTCTCTCAGGCTCAGTCCTCACGACCTGCTTCACAAATCTCTGTCTGCCCATCGGTTCAAAAATAGGAAATCTCTCCCCCTCATCCTCCGCCTCTCTGTCGCTCACACTCCCCCCTACCTCCATTCCAGGGTCTAAGTTCTTGAAAATCTACTTCACAAACAACGAAATTGCGCTAGATTCAGCATGGGGATTTGGAACTAATGCTAGGAATTTAACGGTGGGTGTTAATGGTATTGTTACTAGGGTTGAAGTTCCGCTTAGTGGGAGGAGTAGTGAGTTGTTTAGTCCGGGGTTGGGGTGGCAGGATTCTGGGACCTTTGGGGTTTTGGTGCCGGGGTTTAGGGAGGGAGGGAATGTGGTTAAGGTTGGGAATGAGGGGGGTGAGGGGGGTTTGGTTACGTGGGGAGCGGATTTTGTGGGGGTTGAGGTTTTTTGGTAGGGTGGTGTGTTTTTTAAGGAGAGGGTGGCGGGGTATACTTTATTTACTTATTATGGAAATGGCTAATTATACTACTTTTGCGGCGATTCGAGTAATGTTAACTCTTAAATTTGATTGTTCGAGAAAAGTTAGGTTAATTAAGTTGATTAATAAAGTTCTGAGATTCTTGAAAGTATAAAGTATTAAATAGAGAAATAAAAGCATATCAGGATAAGCAACCTATCACTACACAGCGTTAACTCAAAAACGGCTCGCTTCTCCTTCTTAGTGTACCTTTGTTTCACTTATCACTTACGCATAACAATTTTTGCCAAAATGGTACTCAAAATCGCGCGGATATGATTTTCCGGTTGCATCGAAATGCAACCGTAAGCTCGATGTTACTCTCTAAGCCTTGTTTCAAAAATGGAAGTACTCTTCCCACTACTTCGGCCGCCCGGGAAAGCCACATACAAGGAAGAATCTCGTTGCGGTCCCGAGGCTTATTTCGTAACTTGCTAGGGGAAAAATCTCGGGACCGAAACAGTTATTTGAAACTTTGCAATTGCTCTTATAGCGAGGGTTTTAACATGATAAATAGAGAAAGATTCCCTCGATTGACTGGATGTTATTACATGGTATTTTTCTCTCTTTGACTTCAAGGATGGGGACTTTGTGTCAAAGTATTGCCAGAAGTGCAAGTATGTTTTATAGAAGCGTTATTCAATGCTGACATTACTACTGACAGCCACACCTTTCTTTGGTAAGTACTAAAGAATACTCGTGGTTTTTGCTTATGGTACTAACCCTTTTTTTACCTACAGATTTCACTTGGTTTTCAACGTCGGGCACTCGGGAAATAAACATCTCGGGACCGACCCTCGGACCAAAATTCGGACCAAGATCACGATCCGTGTTTATCCTCAGCTCCTGTCGCACGTCTACCTATAGCATAGCGTACAGACATACCCGGATTACGTGAGTGAAACAGGTACTCGGGAATCACCGCCCAGAGCCAAATGTACTTGGTCTTGAGCTTGGAAAAGGAATACCACGAAAACAAGTCGGAGGCGAGTCTGACGATTGGTTGCTAGTTTTTGGGGTGCAAAAGAGTGGTCGGGACCGACATTTGTTTTGGGTTTGATATAAAGAGTTGTTTGTGTCCTCGAGTTGTGAGTCATTCTTCCATCTTCAGCAGTTCCTGCCTTCTTCACACTTCCCTCAACCATCAAAACATTTTCCACAACCAGCCCTTCATTTCTTCAACTCTACTAGTTGATTTTTCAGAAACCAAATACTCTGCATTGGACCAATCCATTCCTCAAAAACCACCCATTATGTCTTCAAAACCAACATTGGTCTTCATCCACGGGTCATGGCACAATCCAAGCACCTGGGATAAGGTCGCTCCACCCCTTGAGGCACAAGGATACAAATGCGTCCTGGTGTCTCTCCCCTCAAGTTGCCCAACAACAACAGCATCCAACACGTTCCTAGACGATCTCACAGCTGCCCGGAATGCAATCAGTGCCGAGACATCACAAGGACGTGATGTTGTTGTAGTGGTACACTCATACGGCAGCATCGTGGGTGCCAGCGCCATCAAAGGTCTCGCAGAGCCCAAGGAAATCAGCCCAGAAGATAAATCCGGTCACATAATCGGATTTGCTATGATAGCCACCGGATTTGCTGCCACGGGAATGAGTTTCCTCGCCCCCTTTGGAGGAGTAGCACCACCATTCTTCACTCTCGATCCAAGTGGCTTTGCAGTCCTTGCCGTCGACCCAAGAGATTTCTTCTACCACGATCTTCCGGATGAAGAAGCCAGGTATCGGGTTGGTAAACTCGAGAAACAAGCTTCGCTAGCTTTGTTGGAAGGAGGAGAACATGTTTATTCGGGCTGGAAGGATGTTCCATGTTGGTTTTTGGCTACTATTGAGGATAAGGGACTTCCGATTGAGACGCAGAGAATGATTATCGAGGTGGCAAAGAAGGACGGCGCTGATGTTACGGTGAGGGAAGTTCAAAGTAGCCACTCGCCTTTTTTCAGCAAGCCGGAAGAGACTGTGCAGTTCTTAGTTGATGCTGCTACTGCTTTCACGAAATAAGGGGGCTGGAAACGTTCTTTCAATTTGTATTATTACACGGATTAGCAATACTCCCCTCCGAGAAGGGCGATGGAAAAAGGTATTCTTATGGAATAGAAATTGCTCTCAGACAACTTGACTTGACGCCTTCCTCCCTATACGTAGCAAAAGCAGTAGTAGATACTTTTGTGGTTAGCATTCTTTGTTCGCCCTGTTGAATATCTGGGGTGATACTAAATGATAAAAAGCCGCGAGCTGCTGCCTCTATTGTATATCGCGAGCTTGCCTAATTTTTTGCTATGGCTAGATGGGTCTGTTGGAGTAAGTAAATTCTCTAGAACGATTACAGTGTTACTTATGGAGCTGCTTCGCGCTAGAGAGCAGTTGGAAACAGGTATTGTGGCAAAGAAATTAGGCGAGTCCAGCTGTGTTGAACAAATTATTTTCTTTATTTGATGGAGAGCTTGTCCTACGCCACAAACTGAATTGAGATCTTAAACAAGCACTTTAAAGTGTACAACAGGATATTCTGCCTTTATAAGTTCTCCCCAAGTTTCCTCTATCAAAAACATTGTCAACACCATCACTTGTAGCTAGGTAGATAGGCAAATTCAAAACTTTCAAATCGTTTTTATCCACATTCCAAAATGTCTAACTCAACAGTAAATACCAACAACAACCTGGAAGAGGTTGTTGTTCAAACACCAGAACTCCGTCGTAATTTGATTTACATTGCTTACTTTCTTCAAGTTAGACGCGAATACCATCGAGGCATCCTGGTCACCTACTCCTCCGATATCGACGGTATTTTGTTCCACTCCAAATACGCCAAGGATATAGATATTTGGAGTTGGGAGCGACGGGAGATCCGCAATGTCACCGTACTTCGCTCCGTACTTCGCTCCCTTGCTGTTCTGTACCGAATTGCCTCGATTTCTCCTGGGGATGGAAACGTCGATAGTTGGTTTGAAAAGATCGACGAAGTGTTGACTACCGTCAATATGGATCGAGATAGAGTAAGAGGTGATGACTTGGTGGACATACTAGCGGCTGCTAGCCAGAGTGGTTATTCTTGTATAATCTGGCTGATCGATGCAGTACAAGGGCTAGTAGATAGGGGTTTAGTAGAGCCCAGAGACTTTGAAGGCTTCAGTGTTGAGGAGGAGTTGATGGTTGGGAGGTTGTTTGCCGGACCAGAGGATACAAGAGCGCTAGCTCAGCCAGCGGCTGACCATGGGTGGGGGGACTTCAGTGTGGTTAATGAGAGAGAGATGACGGAGTTAGAATCGGGGAGTAAAGTCCTTGTACGTTCAAGATTGCTTGATATTCTGGTCTTATTTCTTGTCTTCTTCTATTTCGTAGCAATCATCCGAGAAACAGCTAATCGAATTAGCACCCCAAAAAATCTCATCTTGGCTTCTGCTTTGTCCACGCGTACTAAGAATGCCAATATCTTATTTATTTACACATACGTTTACTTTGGATAATATCCAACCAAAAACCAGGTAAATTCAACTCTTGGTTTACATGAAAAGACCCCCCACATCCAATCAAAATTCTATAATTGCAGAAGTGCCTCGTATGTCCGAGTGTCTTGTGTGAAACAATTGAAAACAGGTGATAACTTAGCAGGGTAAAGATAACCACGATACAATAAAAGGCTTAACTGAATTCATAGTTCACAGGTAAAGGAACAGAATGCTTGTAATAAACGCGAAAGCATATAAAACGTGTATATCCTTATACCGCTTATGATGGCTTCATTAGGGAAAAGGGGGTCAAGTCACGTGTGCCACTTTTTTTCCAAGCGATGTCAGGCTCCTTTGTTTCCTCACTAATTGTGTTTGTATAGCGTATGTAAAAGGTATTGTAGTATATTTTGCTTAGCGTCTGCCGAGTACCAGGAGCTATCCTACGTACTGCCTGGACTAATTCAAGCACGTGAAATGGCCCGAATGAACGAAGTGTTATTCACTATATCCAACAAATAACAATAGGTCGATAGATGTTTGTCCTATGTAATTTCATGGCTCTACTAAGCAGTATCAGCTCCGGCAATAATTGATATTTCGGCTCAAGTTTCCGTTTGCTAAGGTTAAAAATTCAAACTAAAAAGCTCGCTTAAACAAAAAGACCTCTCCCCGCTCTTCTCCAATTAAGTCATTCCCCAGCCACCCGTTTTCAGTAAGCAATAGTGCTTGCCGCTTTTATGTTTGTTAAGAGAGTGGAGCATTGATTGCTTCTCCTCATGTGAAACTATGAGGTTTATGTCAAACAAGGGAGGCATTTGAGTTGTAGTTTTATTGATCAAGTGCCTTGTAAGATTATCATTCTGGTACTCATACAGCTTGAATTTCTTGTTTGGTTATTTGATTGTTGTTTGTTTGGAGTTGCACACAGCTGAATTGTGTTAAGAATGACAAGGACAAACTAAATACTGTACTCTGTAGACTGCGGGAGTTTGTGCAGGTGCTCTCTTGATTTTTTCAAACCATGTTATTTGATGTAGATCACATTATGAATTCTCTGCTTTGTGATTTTCCTATAATTGCTTCACAGCTCACCTGTCTAATTCCATTGCTTGAAATTTGAGGTATATAAACCTCTTTGAATTCCACCAAATCCCCAAGTTGAAGTCAAGCTATTCAGCAACCTTTTATGACTGTAGTTGTACCCCCTTCTCTTTTCTATATGTCTAATATTGTCGTTTACCTTTGACGAGACATCAATATGTTGTAACCGGCCGTCATGAAACGCGTCTCTCCCAGGAAGCTGCTTTTACGGTAGTACGCTCCAGTGCTCTAATGCAGGAGCCAATCATCCCACTGTCTCTTGGAATTTTAGAGCTATGGTCCACCACGTGCCGAAAAAACAGATTTGGGGGGCTGGGATACATCTTTTTACAACTTTACAACAAAGTGAATCGGACACTGAGCATACTCCCCGAATCGGCTACCCCGCACACAAAATCTTAAAAATTAAATTCCTTTTCAATTCTTTTAAATCAGACATCTGTTGAACACTTTCAGTTCATTTACAACCTGAAAAAGAAAACAGTCAACAAGGGCAATACACAAACAACCCTTTCATCTTAGCTTCTTTTTCAACATCTGAGAGAGAGAAGCAAGATGGCGAAGAGAAAGTCAGACGTGGTTGGTAAGAACGACGGGATACAAACCAAGTCATCAAAGAAGCAAAAGGTACACCGCCCCATCTAGGAGCCGACAATAAATAGAGAACTTGGCTAACTATGACAAAGCTATTGAAGACTCCAATTCCGAAGCTCGGATCCGCCAAACCAGCGACTGGCCCAAAGCAAACACAAAAACAAGGAGGCAGTAGGAATGATTCAAACCTACGAATAGATACAAATGATAAATATGAAGTTCTGGGCCGAACTCGAGGTTTAGGGAGACGAGTAGATCCAAAATTTGGTGTCTTGGACCACTATCCCCTGAGGTATATGACAAGACGAGAGATCGAGAAAATTACAAAGGTCTCACACGGTAAAGAGACACGGCTGCCAAATCACATTTGGAATGGACACTCCGTCGGAGGAAAATTCATCGAGTACGACGATGAGGGTCTCATTCTCCACGTCCATTATGCCTTCCAGCAAGGGGGAAAGACCAAGCTAGCTGGCAGTAAGCTAAGGTGCTGTCGAGCGTCCCAAGGGATATTCAGAGGACCACTATTCGAATACTTTTACGACATTGACCAAATCCACTCCACCAAAGAACCTGAACCATCTGAGTGCGTAACGATCGTGGAGGAGTCGGAACTTCTCCAATATCGCAAAGTGCTGGGCGCAAACCATATTTTAAGGGACAAGAAAAGGGTGGTCCAGATATCATAAAGTTCCTGAAAAGGAACGGAAACGTATTCGACCCAGAGACAGATATTTTTGTACGCTTCCAGAAGATAAGTACATTCAAAGACGAAAATGAAAGAATCAAGTGCGACAAGAAGTTGAGAGTACACGGTCGCCCGCAGGATATGTGGAAGGAAAGGACGAAAGTTGGGCTCATTCCAGAGAGTCTTTGCTCTGAGGGTAATTATAAGCCTCCCGAGGATCACGGAAAAGAATGGTTCGCTGGGAAACCCATCGGTCGGACTCTTAACAGTAAGCAATCTTATGCACCCCTTTCTCAAGTACTTCTTTACTGAGATACCTTATAGCAGATGGACCATATGAGTTTGGCGATGTGTGTAAGTACTACCTAGGCAACAGTCACCCAAAGTTTGAGGAAGAAGAATGCTAACAAAATTAGGAGCTGGAGCTGGCGGTGCAAGTTTGGCAGCCAAAATGCAGGGTTCCTTGTAAAATGGGCCCTAGAGATGGACCCAATGGCGGGGAACATTTGGAAAGCAAACCATACAGGACAACTGTATGATATGCACTCAAAAGAATTTCTCGAACTTGTCAGATTCGCTGCATGGGTTGCAGTGATTCATCTATCCCCGCCTTGCCAACCAGTATCCAATGCCCATTCCACACCAGGACAAAACGACGAGCCGAACTTGGACACTCTTATGAACGAAACGATCAAGATAATCAGAAGAGCACGCCCATTATATTTTACCTTCGAAGAAGCTACGGGATTCATGTCCATGCCTAAGCACCTCCGAATGAAAAATGAACTCTTCAACCAGTTCATGGAAGAGGGTCTCACATTTGAATGGGGTCGCGTAAAATTCTCAGACTTTGGAGCACCAACGAAGCGGGAACGAATGATTGGAATCGGTGCTGCGTACGTCTACTACTTTTCCCACTAATTTCAATGAAACTCACTGACTCAATCTTTTGGCCAGGGGAAAGAATGCCTGACTGGCCTAAGCCAACACACTACAGGTATGATGCGAAGGCCTCGGCTGGTCAGAGACGACTAAAGCCCTTCGTGACACCCCACAGCATTCTGAGCGAAATACCACAGAGTAAACGCAGCACAAAGGAGACAATAGCGACCAAGGAGGAAACCAAAGGATGGGATGCATTTAAGCCTATAGGTGATAAGTGCGACAAGAACACTAACTATAGGGTTGACCCTAGTGGTAAATATTGTGAGTGCCTGCCTGCCTCTCTATTCCCCCACCCCCCAAAAGAAAACAAAAATCCACATTGTCTCAGGAAGGTTTAGGCTTGGTTTCCTCCTGGGATAACTCTATACCTACCCCCAAAACCCTGTTTCATCCTCAAATATATTTCCAAGAATTATAAAGCTGACTCCACGCAGCCCTAAACAGCAGAGAGATGGGAGAGCTTTGGACTTTCTCTGATTACAATATAAGGTAATGGGGACACTGTTCCCCCACTTCCTTTCCCGTAAATCACTCCTGAATCACTGCAGAATCATTCCTGAATCCTAGCATTTATCCTGTGCTGTATCCTGAGACACTTTTCAACAAGCAAAAACTGACTCCCCCATCTTCTAGTAGCCTGAAGGACAGGAAACCGCCAACAAAGACGCAATCAACAATACCATCCCGCCTGTAGGAATACAGCCATTTTTCAAGGTACTCATCAAGCGACTTCAGCGAAGAAACAAAGAGAGGTGAGAGCACCTGGGAAAATCATCGTGAAGAGACGGATTGAATGATAGTAGAGAAGTCGTTCCAAAATACAACCCTTCTAATTCCGCTCCAACAAAATGACCTTGATGTTTTGAAATTTGTATAGCGACTATCACTGTGAAAAGCTAGAGCGGTAAATAGAATATCTAGTAAGACGTGGCCCTGGACTACTCAAGAATTGTCATGAGAGTTATCCCCAGTTCCAGAGAAATATCGCTTGAGACTGATTCATCCCGCGTGAGATTCCATCAATAAGAAGCCTTCCACCAAGACTCCCACCCCACTTCCACCCACGAACCCCTCAAACCCCCATCCCCAAAGACCGCACGTCTCCACTTAAACATTACTTCACTTGTAATTTCGAAACCCGATGCTTTTGGACCACTCACAACATTTGAGGGGACTTTGGGGCTTTAGAGAATGTGTACATACTGAAACCAGGTCGGTCCCTCTGAGTAGAGCAGCTTCGGAGGTGACGTTTATACTGTCAATTTCGAAATTGGAAGGGGCAACAACAAGATGACTATTAAACAGAAGAAGAAATGCGCCTAAATAGATGAGACACAGTCCAATCTCTACAATATAAATGTATGTAACAACTACGTCAAGTAAATGTATATATATTCTTCAAAGCAAAGCCAAATATAGAACAACTAAACCCGCACTCCTCCCTCAACCCAACCCCCAAACATCTCCCCTGAAGCCAGTCCATCCATCCCACTTACTCAAAAACATAACAAAACGGCCCATCCGTAACACTAACCAAATCCTTAATTTGATAAACCTTAGCATTCACATTCGAAATATCAACATTATCCGTCAGCTTCTGCGTCCCGCCCCCAAACATCGCCGTCCCCCCCGCAATAACCTGCATCCGATTCGGCAAATCCTGACTCTGCCAAATGGTCCACAGACGATCAATCTGTCCATGCAACAACCAGAAGGCAGGATCGTTAGGCGAGGTATAGAAATCTCCTCCTGGGTCGGAACCAATGGTGAAATGAGATCCGGAGTGGATACCGATGTTCCCGTTCGCGCCTTGTGATTGCAATGTGTTTTGGAAACTGCCGATGTCTTTGGAGCCTGTGATTACGGAAGCCATTTGTGCGGTGGTGGTGCTGCGTGTAGAGAGGTAGGGCCCGAGATCGCGACGGAGACAGCGGGTGTTGAGACCATATCCGTTAGTTTGGGGGTTTTTGGGAGGGGCCGGATCGGCGACGGGGGAGACGGGTCTGGATGTATTAGCAATAAGTACAAGCAAAGAATCGAGGTTTTCATACCCAAGTCGAACGGTCATGCTGTAAGTCGTTAGGTTAGCTAGGAACTTTGGAGATAGAAGGATACGATAACATACTTTGCAAATGGTCCTTTATCAACACATCCACCACCATTCTGAGCTGGTCCCATAGCTGTAGCCTTGTGGCTAACCTTCGCTCCATTACCACCCATACTTGTTTCGGAGCCATCGAAGATTGGTGATTTTTCCGGATCTGCAGCCCATTTTCCAAAATCCCAGTACTGTATATGTCAGTCTCAAAGACTCCCATTGATTGCTATTAGACATACTGGTTGTGTTCCGTTGTAGCCACACTCGGTCCTGCAGTCAAAATAAGTATATGATGGTAAATAAATAACATCTTGTGTCAAAGTCCATACCTTAGTGCTTGCTCATACGCCCAAGTAAAGTACCGATGCCATGACAGAAAGTTGCCCTAAGCTTTTAGCATACATCCCACACATTAGAATAGATTCTTTATACCGTTCGATGAATGTTGGGGGTTTGCTGCATGTGCGTAACTACAAAGTCTTCATAGCGAGTCTGTGCTCCAGGGAACTTTCCAGCTGGTAACTTCGACGGTGCTTTGATCAAACACAAAACAGCGTTGATATAAGCCTTGCGATCGGCAACCGAGATATCACCCCTGATTCAGATAAGCCAGGGCTACACGATAGTTGACATTTCACCGTACCATTCCTTGCGGACTTGGAGATTGGCAGCAGTGCAAGTCTTTGACTTTACCAACTGTGTATTGATTTGGGTTCTTCCTTTGGTTTGTAGGTCGGACACAGCATCGCCATTTGCTCCTCCTGTAAAGACACTCAATAAGGAAGCGATAAAGCACAAACCTTTAAAAAAATAAGGCATGTTGGACGAGATCAAAAGGACAACGATAGAATTCTTGGGATTGGCAGTTCAGTCAAACGAAAAGAAACTTTCATAGAACAGCTACGTATTTAGTAAATTTGGGTTGCTCTTATTGAGGCTCGCAATTTATTGCCGGGCTTTACATCGGCCCAGTGGCACCCAGCTTCTGGGATGGACTGGAATCAACCGGCAATTAACATATGATATGAAAAAGGAGTCCACGTAACAGTGTGACTGTTGGATATCAGCAAGTGATCAAATGACCAGGCTTGACTGGAGAGTTGTGCAAAAGTACTATCGGTCAACTTACCGTAGCCCTAAATAAAAACACGTCGAGGACTGCCGAAACCCAAGTAAGTTAAAAATTGGTGATCCGGATTCCAAGATCTAAATCAATCAAGATCAACTGCGTGACCAGATGATTTTTAAGTGGTCGCGGTAGATTGGAAACCATCCAGGGTAATAGAAGAGTGTGGGGTAAGCGATGCATGCACGTCTAATTATAATTGAGATAGCCAAAATACATCTTTATAGCCGGGCGACCTCAAGTCACATCTTTGGGTGCACTCACGTCTTTCTGCGATTTCCAAATTGGATTTCTCGTTCGGCAGTTTGGGACGGGCTGGACTAGCCTATGAATCGAACCCCCTGGTCTTTTCGAACCTGGCGTTGGGACCAGTATGGAAGAGGTGGTCATTCTTCTGCATATATCCCAGAACTCGGGTGCGTTACCATGCATTGCAGGGTGTTGTAGAACCCGCGCCGCTTTGTTGCTTTGCTACTGAGTTGACATGAGTGGGTTTGAAGGTTGGACAAGGTATTCAATGCTTAAATGACGAATCGTCACCTGCCACCAAGTCCTCCCTAGGCTTTTTAGGCCAGTTCCTTGAAATGTCGATCGCATCTCGAGGGGCCCATAATTCCAGGAGCATGAAGAGGAGATAATCAATGACCACACAGAGGCAAAAGAGCTTGCCAGCCCAGATACCACAGCCATAATATCTCTTCAGCCGATCGATGAGGGCGAAGCTTTGGACTCCCGCTCTTCCTCTGGTCGCACTCCAGCTGGCTGCATCGGCTGCGTCGTATCCATAAAAATCGGCTTCGCTCAAACCGCCAGAAATGCCATCATATACTCGTTCAGTTCGCTCAGCAACGTCCGTCCAGGAATACATCATTTTAACTTGATCGTGGAATTTCTCAGTTCGGACTTTGTTGGCTCTTAATGCAGCAATAGCTCTTCCGGTGGCGGCAACCAAGTCGTCCTCTTCTGGCTTTGCAAAGACGGTCATGTGGGCCGGGAGAACTTCTGGAATACCACCCACCTGGGTACAGACCACATATAAACCACAACTTGCTGCTTCGACAATAACCGTACCGAATGCTTCGGTCAAACTAGGATGAAGATATATATGACCTCGTACCATGACATCTCGAACCTCTTCGTGTCGAACGGGACCTAGCATTTCGACTCTGTCTTGCAAGACATTCCTTTCTAACATTTGTTCCAAATCAATAGCCTTCGGGCCAGAACCAGCGATGATGAAGCGAACATTTGGATGGCTTGCCAAAATTCTTGGGATCGCTGCCACCAACAAATCAGTTCCCTTATTGTAGAACAATCGTGATATAACCACAATCGTAATTGTATCGTGTGGACCGATGAGCTGTGGAAGTGGGTGATTTCCAAAATCGGTTGGATAAGAAGGGTGGTGGAGGGGTCGAAAGTTCTCGGCCACGACAGCATTGGGAATGACAGAGACCATGAGGGGGTCTAGGGAGGCGCGAAGAACTGTGTTCTCCTTGCTTTGACTTGTCAGAGGGGGCCGTTGGGGCAAAATTGGGCTATAAACTAGACATACCATGTGTGGCTGACGCAGATGACATGATCTACATCACTCAATGTAAACTTTAATAGCTTGTTGGTGAGAATACTCCCAGCATCTGCGAATCCAAACAACGAATGGTCGGTGAAGACGGTCCGCAATCCCATCGTCCTGGCATGCAATATCGCTTCATGGCAAAAACTACTAAGACTTGCATGCCCGTGAACAATCTCAATCTCCTCCCGTATTACAATATTTCGAAAGATGGGAAAGAAGGAGAAAACGGTGGGAAAGGTGGAGGCGCGGTAAATGACGAAGAAAGGGACATGGTACACTTTGAGGCCGTTCGTGAGATATCGCACTCCCGTCCTCCCATCGTATGCGTGGGTGATGACAATGACCTTGTGCCCGCGATCGATAAGTTTCGTGGAGAGCTGGTAGATATGGCTCTCGACCCCGCCAGGTTGAGGGAAGAAGAAGTCGCTCACCATAGCAATGTTGTATGGCATGGTTCGTGACGATCCTCTTCGATGCCGCTGGTCAGCAGCCGTTGGAGTTTTAGAAAGCGTCCTTGGGAGAGCCATCATGGGCGGCAGTATGGGATTGAATTAAGCTCCAATTGCTGCAGATGGCTATTGGACGAGGTGGTGTTGATGTTGTCGTGGTAGCAGCATGGTATATGTATATGCGACAGGAGGCTTGAAGGAAGGCGCGGCCCTAACTTTAGTTATCGAGGCTGACGAGGTTCAGAAAAGACAGTGAAGCTATACAAGATCGAGACATCGGTGTCGAAAAGAGAGGAAGTCGAGAAGTCAAGCTGTCGAAAAGAGGTAGAAGCTGGGGAGAGTCAAACTCACAGCACTGAGGTTGTGCTCGAGTACAGGAGTAGAAATGCCAAGGCCCACCTTGTCGGCCCCACATCAGCACATCAGCAACAGTCGCAAGGCTGAGAATTTTGCTTCAACTTTTTGAAGGCTCTCTCGTCAACGGCCTCTTCTCCATCGCAAGCTCCAGCTTCTTCGCCCAATTTCTCTCACCACCTGCACCGCCGAAATGTCTTCTCAGATCTACTCCAGATATGTTCCACCAGCAAAGAAACAAAAAATCGCTGCCATTGCACCACTGGATATTGTCCTAGAAAGCGCACCTGCACCACCAGGCAAACCAGCCCCACCATCCATTAAAAACGATGCTTCCTCAACCTACGCCCGATATGTCCCTCCTTCGAAATCGACACCTCAATCGACTGTCGCAGTCGAAACTACCTCTGCACAAATCATTGGTACCCAATCGTCTAAAAGAAACCACGAAGATGTCGAAGCAGACGACACTGCTCCAAGTCACAAGAAATCGAAGAAGGAAAAGAAAGTACGGCACGAGAACTTGAAGAGTGTGGATGCTGGGATAGTTGCAAAGGATGCCACCGATGTAGAGGCTAAGCCAAAAAAAATCAAATCAAAAACAAAGGAGAAGGAAGCACTACCAAAGCATTCCGAGGCGAAGAAACCGCCCGTTGCTGAGGATGATGAAGAAGACTCGAGGCATAAAAAGTTGATGCGGAAAAGAGAAAAGTCACTGCGGAAAGCAGAGAAGCTTGCTAAGAAGGAGAAGGAGGAAGAAGCTGCCACGCAAACAGAAGACGCTGTACAGGAAGAAGAAGAGATACATGACTTGGTACCCTTACCACAACCCGACCCAATACCAGAGGCCCCACCCCAATCAGCCTCATCTGCATTACCTTCCTGGATGTCAACGCCAATTCGAGTGTCACCTACTGCTACAGCACAGTTCTCGGATTTGGGAGTTCCCGTAGAAGCCGTTCCCATACTTTCCTCTAAAGGATTTCCCGAGGCTTTTGCTGTACAATCCGCGGTCCTTCCACTTCTTCTCCCAGGGTCTGCCCAACAGCATGGAGATGTTTTAGTATCAGCTGCCACCGGTTCCGGAAAAACCTTGGCGTATGTCTTACCAATGATTGAGGACATTAGCAAGAATGTGACTACAAGGCTCCATGGACTAATCATTATGCCAACCCGGGAACTGGTGCTTCAAGCGCGAGAAGTTTCCGAGATTTGCGCTGCAGCTTTCACTGCTGGCTCTAGAAGGCGTGTGAAGATTGGGACTGCTGTAGGAAGTGATAATTTTAAATCGGAACAATCCTCTATAATGGAACAAGAAATGGTCTATGACCCAGATCAATACCGAGAAAAACAAAAACGCCTCAATTCAAAGTGGGAGACCTCGGATCAAGAGAGTGATGGAGAGGATGAACCACTATACACCGAAGAGAGTACTTCGCTGTTGGAGGACCATGTTCTTCGTCCGGTTCCCAAAGTAGACATTTTGATTTGTACGCCTGGTCGTCTTGTCGAGCATATAAAATCAACGCCTGGTTTCTCTCTTCAACACCTGAACTGGTTGGTCGTGGATGAAGCAGATAAGCTGCTTGACCAAAGTTTCCAGCAATGGTTGCCTGTTGTAATGGGGACTTTGCAGAAGGAGAGACAAAGCTTACAACGACGAGCCAGTCATATTAGAAAAATCATCCTCAGTGCTACGCTGACGAGAGATATCGGTCAATTGAATGGGCTGAAGCTCTACAGACCAAAACTAGTCGTTCTTGAGGGTACCTCGTCTGATGTAACTATGGAGGACAGTCAAGTTTCTCATGGTCACATTCTTCCATCATTGCTCGTTGAGGCTGGAATCAAGGTTGACGACGAAGGCATCAAACCTCTATACCTACTAGAGATTCTCAGACGCGAGGGTCTTATCACGAAAACAATCGTCTCAACTGATGGCGACAATTCAGATTCTTCATCAGATGATTCCTCCGATTCGGACTCTTCATCAGACACCTCGTCGGATTCGGACAGTTCGGATGGCGGCACACACGAAGAAAAGCCATCAAGTTCTACTGCCCCCATCTCACAACCAGCTCAAAACGTTACATTATCCCCCAGTCGAGGTGTTCTCGTATTCACAAAATCAAACGAAACAGCCATCCGTCTCGGCCGTCTCCTTGCCCTCCTAGAACCCAATTCCTCATCCTCGATTGCAACCCTCACATCCACCACACGAAGCTCAACGCGACGAACAGCTCTCAAATCATTTGAAGCGGGCAAAGTCTCAATCCTCATCGCCTCAGACCTGGTATCCCGTGGTCTCGATCTGCTAAACCTAGGTCACGTCATCAATTATGACATTCCTACCAGTGTTGCAAGCTACGTGCATCGAGTGGGTAGAACGGCCAGAGCTGGAAAAGAGGGACATGCGTGGACCTTCTTTACTCCGAGTGAAGCTTGGTGGTTTTGGAATGAGATTGGTAGATCTGGGGCCGTGGAGAGAAAGGCTTCGACGAAGGTGGGGAGGGTGAATATTAATGCTGCGCAGTTTGGTGAGGATCAAAGAGCTAGGTATGAGGCTGCTTTGGAGGCGTTGAGGTTGGAAACTGGGTCTTCCAAGGGGAAGAAGTCTGAGAATTGAGATTTGGATTGAGATGGATATGTAGTTTGAGTTGCATCTTGAAAATAGTCACCTGTTGAGTTCTCTCCTTTATAAAATGGAAATTGACTCAGACACCCCTCAAAGAATTGCTATAAATGTGGTGATAAAAGGGGGGCTGAGGAGTATTTTGTTGGCACTTGTTGATTCTGCCGCAGTCACCGCCTACCTGCCCCTTGAATTCATCTAATCAGATCGACATTGACTAAGCAGGTGGGCAGACTCGACTAGCTCGCAAACTCACTGACTGAGTATAGCTTTGAAAAATAGGTAACTAGTTTAATTTTAATAAGTTAAATTTAACTGTTATCCTTCGAATCATAGATGGAACAATGATCTCAAAGTTGTAGTAGTGTTCCAGCCACGTCTGCACAGCCACTCACGTGACAGGCACCCCTTTTGTCATCGGTGCACTTCAATGTAACAGCGGCTTTCTTCTTCAACTAAAAATACATAAAAAGTTAGGACAACTATTTTCAGGGGTTTCGACGAATTTGTCTGAACCCTTTCCGCCCAGTATTCTGGATCCCTGGAGTGATAAAGGTAGCACGGGGAAGGAACGCAGTACCTGAGGTCGCTTCTCGGACTCCTTTCATGTGCATAGTTTATTAGTTGCTTTGTCGAAAACGTATCGCCTACGGAACGGAGAACAGGGAATAGGGTCACCGATCATAAGTTTTTAATCACAAATCACTAGACACTTCAAAAGCCCCCTATTTCCTAGTTACGATCTCTACCCACGCCCCCTCCCCGCTTTCAAGCGAGTCTCTAGCTACTTATACCCTCCTTCTATTACTCTTTATTACTCTTAATAGGCTAGATTAAAGAGAAGAGGATAAGAGGGGAGTACGAATGGTAGGAAAAAAGGGGGCTGGGCAATAATGGGTTCTCGTAATTACTATGCCTCTTTAGGCGTTTCGTGTAACCTTTCCAACCCCTTCTAGAAAAGGCGCCCGCATTAAGCAAAGTACAAATGCCCTACGCACCCTCCCACTTTCAAGATCACTTCCTCTTATTTTTATCAACTACAAGAATAGAAGATTTCCAGAAAGTAAAGAAGTATAATATAGGGGTTACGAACCAGGGAGTGTAGGAGCGTAGAGAGGTAAAAGAGTGGCAAAGTAAGCATGTGATATACCACACCACTGATAAACGAAAGCAAAGCCCTCTAGAAGCGACGGTTTATAATTAAAAACTTATAAAGCATGGCCCTATCCATGTTCCCCGTTCCGTAATCGCCCCGGGTGGGGGTTATTCTGTCATTCCTAAAGTTTCAAGGTGGCTAGCTTCTCACGACTTTCCAGCACCATTTGGTGAAACAATCCTATCATAGACTGAAATGTGCATCACCATCAGCTTATCGTCGGAATTTTCAATCGGTAGCGCAAGAGGAAATTTATATGCTTACTTTCAGTTTCTTACTGTATTCATCTTTTTGGTTCGCGCGTTCGCATATGCATGTCAGACGAGGAAAGTCCAAATGAAGGATTATGTGATACTGCAAATGATTCCATAACGCCGCCGAGAAGGCTGCAGTGGAGGAATCTGGCTGGCGAAGGATCATCAAGCCTACGCGATATTCCCTTGACGTGATCTTGGGGTTTTGAGGCTCAAGTGGGTGAACTTACGACAGGTCGCGAGGAATTTGGAGGAATTTGGAGGAATTCCGAGGAAAAGACCGAATACGAAGTTGGTTGGATTTTTTTATATTTCTGTTCAAGCGAACTTTGTAGCTATGTCAAAATCTTTGGATTGAAAATCCTGATGGAGATGTTCCTATGAAGGAAAAAAAACCCAGTATATGCAGAACTCCTACCAGGGCTGGAAGACAATATGTACATGAAAACCAAAATGATACCCCAAACGCTTTACACCCTTCCATGCAATCCCCAGTACGCCAACAAAAGAAAGCATTCCCCTAAAACAAAAATTCAAGCACTCTTATCCGTTCTCAACTTGACATCCGTAGCGTTATAATCCCAGAATCCCCCCTCAGGACCATCACGGTCCAGCATATAACTATATCGTCTCCTATTATTCTCCGAACTAGTCAAGAAACCGGGAACATCTCCATCATCAAGACGATCATAATGCGATTCCTCTCTTTCAAACATATCAATCCCCTTCCTCACTCTCTCAACGATGCGATCTCGGTTGGTGATTTCCTCACGATCCATCTCGGTATGCGAAAAACTCTTAATCTTTGTTACAAGCTCCGCGACGGTGGGGAAGCAGAAACTACAATGCCAGCCTGCGTTGTACAAATCTCCGCCAGTTGATTTTCGCAGATCGTCGGGGAGGATGGTGTCTTCGCCATCGAAGTATGTTGCTTGTGGATGTGGCCAGTCGTTTCGGGCGAGCCATTGAAAACCGTAGTAGTAGATTTTTGTGTGGAGGGTTACTTCTTTTGGGAAGTCGCAGTTTCGGAGGGCTTTAAGAGCGTCTGGTCGTGGTAATTCGTCCACGTCGGAAACCAGAATGATGTCTCCTTGGAAGACTTCTTGTTCGCCGGTGAGTTTGGGTATGATTTGAGTGTACACTGCTAAAAGTTAGTTCGTTGCACTCTTACGGTCACTCAAGATGGTTAACTAACTGGCGTTACGCGAGAGGGTTTCACGATCCCAAGCTCCTCCTTCCTCGTCCGTCTCGGGGATTTCAAGGGTGTGAAGAATCATCTTGTGATGATATTTCTTGAATTGGGAATAGTTATCGCGAACATGACAAGGCTTGTCATTATCAGTGAAAGTCTTGTTCGATTCCAGAACGACGAAATAGTCGACATCGGCGTCCATCTGTCCCATGCGTATTTCAAGCCATTCCAGTTCAGTATTGATCATGACGAGGTCATAGATCTTTCTGGGTGCATGTCTGTATGGGTATGGTTTCCATCTTCTCTGTTCGCAATAATCTTTTGCCTCTGACATTGGGAGGTAGTTTCTTGAGGGGGATGTTCGCGAACTCCCATGGACATTGAGTCGTCCATAGTAGGTATCTGACGATGCCGGAACGGTGATGAAGAACCATAAGCCCACAAATACTGTTAAAGCAAACAGTATTCTTATGTGGGTTCTCGAGGAAGACGAAGCTGGTTTTTGCCAACCCATGGTTATAGTAAGTATGTATATAGAGTTTCGACTTTGATCTGGTAACGATAGAGTGAGGTGATTTTGAGTGAGTGTTGATTAAACGAATGTTGTAGTGCTGCAAGCGTGTGTATAATGTGAATGGCCTCTTGTGGCTGGAAAAGTGCAGCTGTGGAGAACTAAGTATTTCAGCTACTCTTGTCTTACAGCTGCATGAGACCCCACGCAGTAAGCCAAATTTAAACACCGAAATAACTTCTGAGCAAATGCTATCTTACCAAAGCTGACAGGCTTGAAACCGAGGTTTTTGGTACGAAGATAGGTGGAGGCGCAGTGTCGATATAGCTGTGATTTCCTTGCCGCCACTAAAAACAAGACGAGCCGACTACACAGCCGTGAAGGATTTTGAGTAGAAATGTTTTAGAAGACGAGGAGAAATCCGTCAAGATGAAGTTCAAGGACTCTTTGTCATGCGCGGGAATGTGAAGAGTCTTACTTTACGTTTTTGGAAACTGGGCATTCCAGATGGCATATCAATCACCCGACTTCATAATTGGGAATGAACTAGCATTCCAAGACTTTGGTAGGTCGTATTCAAAGCTTTTCGGAAGTCGTACCATGGCTTTGGGGCGCTAATACGACCTAGAAACTCGCTACAAGATATGAGCGACTCGCCTAATCTCCGGCGCCTCACTTGACAACAGCATCGAGAGGATGGAAATGTCGCGGAAGAACAGCCAAGTATTGCATCATAGACGTAGCTTTTAGTTCTTCAAGTTTATGTTAAGAACGCTCGGAACAGCTGAATTATGAGAGTTCTTGGAAGTGCAAAAGACAAGTCAAGTTCTGTAAACGTCACGGAAATTTTGGTTGAATACCACCTACCTAGTTCGTGGGTTTGATTTCTTCACAAGTGGAGCTTTTTGCTACCCACACCCGAACTTATATTTTGGTAATTACGGACGGAAGTAGTTCTGATCGTAAAGATTTTTCCTTCGCATCGGTCGTTGAGAATTTCGATTAGCTGCGACTGCTCGTAAATCTTTTATTCTCAACCCTGTGAGTGGATGAGTTGCATGAATTTTGGTTCCATAAGCAAAATTCCCCTCTCCTCCAGGCGGTTTCCATTTCTAGAAAGGAGGACCAGCTCATGCATAACAAGCCATGCCCAAAAGGATTTTAGTCAGGCTCGCTAGTGAAATGTCGGGAGATAATTCGCTTACGGTACTGGAAAACCATGGATATGGTGATGTTTCAGGTCAGCCCGAGCATCGGGATACGAAGTGTGGGTGGTGGCAGCAGGCAACAGTTTCCGGGACATCACAGAAGGCCGGAACTCATGGGAAAGAGGTCTGGCGTGTTGTCACCATACTCTGTACTCGTACACAAGAGTTGTGAATAGGTGTTCATATGGGAATGGAGTTTCTGAAATAATTTGAAGTCTTGCTTGTAGAAGGGTTGTTTAGGGCACTACGGGCTGTCAGATGTTTTCGCGTTGAAATAAGGTTGAGTTATCGGAGTTGGGTAGGGCTTATCAGCCAGCTCTCACATGGTTGCCTAGTTCACGCTATTTTTATGGCTGCCCTTCGATTGGTCACACCGTACGCCTCGCGTAAGCCCAGCCCAGGGGTCATGATATTTCGCCATGATTGAGGAACAACAGACTACCCATAAATATTCCAAAAAGGGACAAGCGAGCCGACATTATTAGATTATATCTGAAAGTAATAATACATCACTTTCAGCGCCAATCCTACTGTCCCCTGAATCAAAAGGGCTAAAACTCGGGTGCTCAGCCTAGCCTCTTCGAAAGCGGGTAGCCTTGATGTGTTAATACCTTTCCATCTGACCCTTCTTTGGCTCTTCTGCTTGGATATCTCTTGCGGGAACGAAAAACCCCTAAAATTTACCATGTTACCTATCACGGAGCTTCAGGCGAAAAGCGCCTCACTACATCCCGCTCTCTATGTCGTGTATGTGGAATTTTATTCTCTTGAACCACAAGAAAGACCGAAAATCGTAATTCTGTCCATACTCATAGTTCTCTAGCTCCTGGATATTCTTCAGTTCTGTCACAATATTGTTTAACAAATATCTCTTATCCAATAGACATTTTCGTAAGTATTTTCCACCGGGGGGGGGGGGGGGGGGGGGGGGGGGGGGGGGGGGGGGGGGGGGGGGGG
>JAPZOX010000391.1:0-41328 GCA_037952655.1 Hymenoscyphus sp. LP001
TGCCGACATAGTAGCGATCTTACTTCTAAGCAGGTGCTTAAAGTGTAACGAAACTTAAACGAACTAAACAAAGATAACTAAGTCTCGAAGGTTAGTATGTAGTAAGAAGTACAGATGCGCCGGGTTGTTTACTTAGAAGTGAACTCGTTACTTGTATTAAAGATGTTAAACAAGATGATAAGATTGATAACTAAAGTTAAGCACGAAGCTCCTATCTAATAGCAGACGTGCCAGTCCTATATAGAACCTTCGTTCATGTTTGGAGTCCTGCTTAGCAGGAGTCCCGAAAATGGAGTCCGACTCCATTTCCAGGGCTCCTTAAAACTGGACTCCATCACCTGACTACTCTAACCGAGTCACGTGATATAACTATAATAAGATCCTCAGGATTGCATGTCCCATCATACCTAATCCTTTCCTCCTTTCAGGGTTACAATAGTGCTCGTCCTGTCAGGGCGTCGCCTGGACTTCACTTCATTACGTGCTGGCACGTGATTCGTGACACCCCTTTCCTAAGACCGAGAGTAAGAAGATTGGTCGATATACTCGAGGAGATGACTTATCCTTCTTATTAGGCTTCGGGATAATAGCTACAATAGCTGTTCAAAAGATCTTCGGGTAGAACCCTGTCTCTATATACCCCTTGAATAGTGAATATACTAGGTATAAGATCTGGGGCTAGGTAGCCTTGAAGACCCCTGTAACTAGTTCATCCTCTCCTAGAGCAGTAGAAGCCTTTCCTAGGACCGACTCTTCAACCTCGCGGAGAGTAAGAGCTACCTAAGGCAGCGCCTGTGTAGAGGTAGTAGGGGTGTTGATTAGTATATTCTCTACTTTAGCCTTATTTGTAAGTAGCTCTTGTACTAGGATCTTCTGCTTCTCCTGAGTAGTAAAGCCTAGCTAGCCAGCCGAGTCCTTCAAGGGGGGGACTTGTATACCCTAGTACTCTAGTGCTATTTGCAAATTTTAAATACATCCTTACTCTTCGTAGCTTTGTCAACCACGTCTCTAAAGTGCCCCTCCTTAGTATGCCAGATCTCTCGTCTGAGGGCTCTTTAGAGACCTTTAATAGTTTCTAAACTAACCCCTAGCCTTCGAGCCCTCCTAGCCTCGGTAGCCGTAGATTAACACTCCTTGTTCTACTAGGGATGTCCGAATCTATACCTAAGGCCTCGCTTAGCACTACTAAGATATACACTATATATACACTTAATAATAAATCCTATAAGAGCCTCTAGCAAATCTATGTCTACTAGTTCTAGAAGCTAGTATAGCTATTACGCTTCAAGCTTCGCCTATAGGGCTGTCTCAAAGGCTACAGAGTCGAGGGTATTAAATTTAAGCAGAGGCTGCCCCTTAGTAAAGCCCCCTATATAAGGCAGTCGAGTAAGAACAGGAAGGTGATTAGAGCTACACTCGAAAGCAAGGTTAACCTCTAAAGCTGCCCCCCTTTAATAGAGGCTGCTAGAGCAAAAGGCTAGGTTAAGTGTGTTACCTAGATTATACGTTTATATACTAGGTGGGGTAGTAAGTTATAACCCCCTATCCTCTAGCTAATTAATAAGCGAGGGGACCTAGGTACTCTCCTACCTTAGAAAATCGGGTTGCCAGAGCTAGCTCTTTAAGTTAAGATCTCCAGCTAGAAGAAGGTTTGTTATAGAGATATGTCGAGAGCTAAGAACTAGGTTAATAGCTTCCCCTACTTCCTTAGCCCCTAGTAGAGTATTATATACGTTAAGTATATAAAGTAGAAGCCTTTAAGAGAGTAGGATTACGATATAAACAAGGTCCCGGCACTAAAGAATAGAGGTAATAGGAGTTCGCTAGCTAGCAAGGATTCCCGCCCTCTTTCGTACAAATGTAAGTGCTCTAGGAGGGTTAATATTCCAGTCGTATATAGGCGCGAAGCAGTCGTAGTTCAGGTGGCGCCTTATAATCTAGCAGCTGATCTCTCTCCGGTAGATATATAGCTCCTAGATAAGTACTACATCGACTCGCTTAGAGTAGGCTAGCTGTAGTACTAGTTCCTAGTATTCGCTAGACTTATATACGTTGATTTGTAGGACTTAGAGGCAGTAGCGTTTAGTAAACCCTCGTCTACTCATAGTGAAGTAGGAGAGTTAGCGTCCAGGGTTCTGTTCCTAGAGAGGTCGTAGGATACCTCTTCTACAGTAGTAGCAAGAGAGTCATTAGCCCTTTGGAGAATTATAGTCGATAGCGTGAGGGGGCTGTCTACGCTAGTTCGAGAGGGGTTCCAGGGAGTAGTAGGACCGTCTATTTCCGTGTCCAAGCTACTACATAGAGAGTCTTCCTCTCCCCTCATCTGCATCTTATTACATGCTTACTAAATAGCCCTCTTATTCTCAGTTGAAGAGCGTGTCTCTAAGGCCTTTAGTCTCAGCTGGTACAAAGGGTCGTCGAAGGCGTGTAGTCTACTATAGTATAGACACTTCAGTTTATACTAAGAGTGTCTATTATACCTAGGGTAGAAAGCTTCAGAGTATTTGGTGCTACCGCATAGGCAGCATCGCTAGTTCTTACCACAGTTCCTTAAGTTATACCACATCTAGCACTTAGAGCACTATATAACAGTAGAGACTTTAGAAAGGCGCTTGAAGAAGGCTCTTCTTCTAAGGAGAGACGTCATGTCGGGGATGGCGTAAGAGGCCCTAGCTTCCTCTTCCCTGAAGAACATAATCTAAGAGGTATAAAACAGCCCGTTAGAGAGAGAGCTGGCGGCTATATCAACCTTTGTAGGTACTACTCCAATTCGCTCCCTTATTGCTATAGCTACTACTTCTACTATAGTAGAGGTAAGGGTTAATATAATTGCCCCTTTTTCATTGATTTCAACAGTTTCAACACTTCGCAGGACCCCTAACAAGCGGAATACTACCCAGTCTTACACAGCCTCTATTTTAGCTACAGAGAACAGGGTTTAGATAAAGGCCTTCTTTATTAATAGAAGGGTATCTAGAGCTTCTTTGCTTTTAAGTACAATAGCAAACCCAGAGTTAACTAGGAGTACTTCTTATACAAGCTCTTTATAGCCTATTTTTAGGTCGCAAAGTACAAGGTAGATAGCTAGGGCAGAGTGTTTCCTTTCAAGGGAGTCTAGAGGTAGTCGGATAAAGACCCTAAGGTCAGATTTAGCTAGTAGTCTCTTATTCTTCTATAGCTTAGAAGAGATAGAAGGGGGAGGTGGTGTTTTTGTCGCTATAGCTATGTTTGTATTTTCAGGCGCTAAGGCCCACTTTGCAGTCTGTGCATATGAAATTTTCCCAACAGGAGCCAGAGAGGGGGTAGGAGCCGTAGAGGAAGTAGGATCGTCTCCGCACTCATTAGAGGCTCCAAGAGCTAAAGGTAGTGGAGGCGGGGCCCCCGAGGTATATGTTCGGTGGAAAGCTAGGCTGAGCTCGGCTACCTAAGTGCAAAAGGCCCTAAGGTAGGGCAAGAGGTCTAAAGGTGCTCTATCAAGAGCAGTGCTTAAGTGGTGGTCTACAGCTTCAGCTGTGCCTCCAAAGAAGATCTGGCCTATAGCCCCACGTTCTAGGGCTCTGGTGGTCCCAGAGACGAATTGTTGCTAGATGTTTAGGAGGGGGGGGATCGGGCGTGCTCCCCCCTTTCCAAGTCCCCTTCCTAGAGGCGTTGGCGAGGCCGGTGGCCTCCTTAAAGGGGTCTCCATGGAAGGATTTCAGCTTATTGAGCGAGAGCAAGAGAGATCAAACGTTTTAGAACAAAAAATTTGATCTACGAAAAAAGGTGGTGTTGCTGCTTTTATGTTAAGAAGTTATATATATACGTATACAAAGTCGTACACCTGTATACTTGGTTTATGCAAGACTTGCCGTAGTTGCCTCGCGTTTTCCATACTCTAACCAATTATAATTTTATGCAAATCTGTGTCCCAAATAATCGATTCCGATTGAAAAGGCCGTTGTCCTATTATCTACAGTATTGATAATTGAAATATTTAGTTTAAAAGCTTCAAACCTAACTTGCAGCGCAGGAGTCATCAATAGACCTGCCAGTCTTATGGAATATATTATGAAGGGTGTTTACTAGTCCCCAATATATCATGCTCTGCCTTGAAACGACTACTCAAGACATTACCTAAAATCCGAAGTAAAAACCCTAAGCGACAATCATGATTCTCGCTCCTCACAGTGTCCTTCCTAAGCGGCATCTAATAGAATCTACTCACATTCATATGGTAGGTTCTCGTTATGTCATTGTGGTCTTTGGTCGGGATTTTATGTGAAGTGATATAACATCGAGAGAAATCTCATCTACAGAGTCTCTCTCAAAATAAAACGAAATGGCAGGAATAGGTTACTATGGGATGGTGGCATTCTTAGCTAAATGCTTAAGAATCTAAAGTCTAGATGGTGCATGAAAAGCATCATGCGTTCTTATGGTAGTACCCTCAGTATATTATTTTCTCAACTCTGGATCTTTGAATCCTCCCTGTCCCCCTAAGAACTGCGATATAAGAATCCACGTCTTTACTATCGCTTGATCGCCACCCCCAGAAAACCAGCAAACAAAGGGCAATGCAACGACATAACCCAGAGGGGCAAAAAATGCAAAAAGAAGAACATGACGTCCATCAAACGACCCCTTTGAGATTCGAACTCAAGCTCCCGAAGGAAACAGCTTAGCAGGCTGTCGCGTTAACCACTCCGCCAAAGGGCCTTGTCTTGTTGTTTGAATGGGTAAGGTTTGCTTTTTTGGGTTCTTGAAGTGACTTCTGCCTCGGCAGCTTTCTTTGTGGGGTGAAGTGGAACTTGAGGCAGGAGCGACCGGTGTGAGTCATTAGGTGAATGCTTCGCCTTGAAGCCCACTTGGGTAGTTTAGGAGGATCGCATAACCATGGATACTGCGCGAGGAAAATCAATTTTTAGCAAGGAGCTCAATTTGCGATTTTGGAATTTGGGTGCTGAAAAGGGAAATCTGGGATCGCGGTGGAACGGGACGGCGTGCCAGGTTTTGCGGACACTGGAATAGTCCTGTTGGAATTGAAAATGAGCTCACAATGATTCAAAGGAGAAACACGAGAAATACTGATTGCATTGAGGGAAGACAACAGACTTTGACTGGGGATGTACACAATTGCAGTTCAAGGAAGATGAGGCTCAGCTGGTTATGGTTGTAAGGTGACAGACTCTCGCTGGAAACTGTCGACTCATCAAATATCAACACAATAACTCTGAATAACTGACGCATTACTCAAAAGCAATATAACATGATGGAAAAATAAGTCAATGAGAGCAAAAGAAGGTGTTGGATGGGTTTTCTGCTATCTGATTAGTCCGTAGGCGATCAATCCAGAAGGAACATTAATGCAATGTCAAAGTGCATCACCTGAGCTTTACTTTTCGTGGTCTGGGGCTATTGTCTTGATTAAAAAAAATTAATCACGACATAAGGAAATGAGTTAAAGAAATGAAATTTGAATTACAAAAGGACCAAGGTATATCGACACGAGTATAGTATTAAGTAATTGTTGTAAGAGACCTTTTTTGTATCATCTTCAGTACTTCCATAGTTTGATTATTTTTCCCAAAATACTTAAACAAATAAATATAACTAATATAAGATCCAATAATGAACAGTATGTTAAAAAGATCGTCAATTTCAAGTACTCGTCGGCGTGTTGAGTGGTTTATAGTATTAGGTGATTATATATTAGCGATCAAGAGAAACTATTTTCTTTTTTGCCGACTCGCACGGCTATAGCGAGTCGGCAAAAAAATGAGTTTTGAACACCACTATAATTACTACTACTTATTCACTTATTATACGCAACACGTCGACGAGTAGCTTTCTTGATTTTACTTATATTATTCGAATATCCAAACCAGTTTAATAAATATACCTAATTCACTTTCTTTGAAAGAAAAGTCGTTAGCTCAAGGGTATACGTAGGATTCTAATATCTAAATCAGTTCATAGAATAGAGTCAATGAAGAGAGCCTAAGTGTTTTTTCAATATCATATTGTCTAAAGTCGTTTACGGTCATCTTATTTTTGAACTCAATTTATTCCAATTTTCTCGTAGTAAATAAACAATCCAGTATAGTAAACACTAAGTAGGTTACTCTGGAATATCCAAAGTCATTTTGGCCCCGCGGATTAGATCGACATGAATACTTTATGAGTAGGTAATAGAAATGGTGAGCGCGCATGTCAAGATAGAAAAGAACACTTATGGAGGCTATGAAAATACAAGATGGATCCGGGAATTGAGAAATGGTGGGTAGCTTTACAAGTCACGAGAAGTTGAACTATTTTTCAGAGATAGGAAGGCTACTCGTTTCGACTCCTCGCTTAGAAACGGTGTAAGATGCGGCGAGGTAGCTTAAAAACTACCCCTACACGCAACGTCATCTTTCAAAGGTGGGTTGTTGGAATCAAAGGTATGATGGCAATGTCATAGAAAGGGCGTATTCATTGTCATTACCTCTGGGCAAAGGTTTTTGCATCTATAATATCCTTCATCACGCCCGGACTCAAATATCTCAACCTAATCTTATTTTTAACCACCCACCATGTCCAAACTCACAGATTTCAAGCTTCTCTCTTTTGATGTCTACGGCACCCTCATCGATTGGGAACGCGGCGCACTCCAAGCTTTACAGCCTCTCCTAGAGAAAAGCGGGAAAAGGGATCTCGACCCAAAGCACATTCTCCAGACCATGCACACCATCGAACCGTCAATAGAGAAGGAGCACCCAGACTGGAAGTATTCTGAAGTTCTCTCCGCCGTGCATCCCAAGCTTTGCAAGCAGTTGGGAATACAAGAACCGACCGAAGCAGAAAGCAAGTTATTTGGTGAAAGCGTAGGCATCTGGCCGGCGTTTGAGGACACGGTTGAGGCGCTGAAACGGCTGTCCAAGACATACAAACTCGTCGTCCTTTCCAACGTAGACAATGAGTCCTTCCGAGCAGGGAATGCCAATGGTCTCGAAGGATTCAAGTTCGATGCTGTGTATACAGCCCAAGACATTGGTTCCTACAAGCCTAATCACGCGAACTTCAAATACATGCTGGAACATGTCAAGGAGCAGTTCGACGTGAACAAGGACGAGGTGCTGCAGACTGCGCAGAGCCAATTCCATGATCACCACCCAGCCAAGGAGATGGGGATCAAGTCTAGTTGGATATATAGACCGGGCTTGGTTATGGGGAACAGGAATGATCCTGTTTTTACGTGGAAGTTCGACACACTCGTATGTTTTGCTCCATTCGTTCTGTGAATAATGAACACATGCTGATAGGGACACAGGCTGATATGGCGGATGCTGTTGACAAGGAGCTGGCGGAAAAGAAGTAGGTTGCTAGAAAGAGCATGATATGGAAAAGCGCGGATGTGTACGCATCACACAATTGCTGGGTGTAATTTTATGCAACACCCATGTATGATATTCGTTTGTTTTCGGAGCAGCAAGAGAGTGAGGAGAACTTCGTTTCCTTTTCGAGCCGAGGGGCGAGGTAACGCTTCGAATGAGCGAGACGATTCAAGCTTCTTCCCCGTAAAGCTAGAATCCCATTTGTCTCCCTGTGCAGACTCCATGTAGATTCATGTGTGAGGCTCTGTGGAATACACTCCACGTCGTCCCAAAATCCAAAAACATCCATCTCCCCACCAAAAGCTCAAAAAAGCCTATCATAAAGCTCCACAAATCCATCAACCATCCCCTTCATCCAATCCTTATAAGCCTCCAGTTCCCTCTTCAACCTCTTCGTCTCCTGTTGATAGACACCCTGCATCTCCCTTCCTTTCTGGATTTCCCGCGACAAGCTCCTGATCGACTCGCATCGCCTGAGAATCTTCTGTCTGCAGATTTCCACCTCTTGTATTTTCAGGCTGAATATCAATCTCTCTTGCGGGCTTCGGGGTTCTCGGTCGAAGAAATTGAGGTAGACTTGGTCTGTGTGATCGAGGTATTTCCTGATGCTTTCGGGGTCTTTGGTGTTCACGTTTGCGGCGGCTGCTGGTTTATTCATGACCGCGGTGGGGCTGTGGTTGAATACTGGCTGTCCGTTTTCGTGAGGGTGTCCATTTTGGTGGTTTGCCATCTTTGGTAGTAGGCTCGGGTAGGGTACTTTCAATCAGGACGTCCTGGGTATGACATCTTCTAGGGCTGGAGGAAAACATTTATCAATATATCTAACAAAGAAGGATTTGAAATATGCTTGGATTCTTCTACATCCATCGATGCTCATGATCAGCTTCGAATTCTGGAAAATCCTTTTGATTTCGCGATGCAATCTTGTCATGCCCTTAAGGAACCCCCTTCCCCCGGCCGATGCAATTGTGAAACATATTTGACCTGCCTAAGATAGAGGGACTATATGTGCCGGATTTCTTTCAATAATAAAAGTGCGTGTTTCATTCTGTGAGAGAAATAGGCACTCTACTTACTCTGCAACACAACTTCAAATCTTTATAAAAAGTTGTTTCATACAAGGAAGTAAAGTATTGTGTATCAGCTGATCTTTGCAGATTGCGAGAGAGATGCAAGGGTATTTTATTGAAAGCGACACAGTAACACAAGACGACGAAAGTCTACGCTCATGACGCCCCATCGCGCTAATAAGAAAAGTCTCGATATATGGACAGAAAGAACAAATATAAGAGAATTGGAATGTGCGCGCTTGAGGCCGGAGAGAATCAACACATGGGAAGTGTTGGTCTGGTTAAAGCGTGAGCTCCTGATCTCCGGATTGAATGAGAGCCAAATCGCATCGAATAGCGAAAGAGCCCAATTTAAGGCCGGTATGTAAAATTAAAAAAACATGTTGGAAAGAACTGCAACGCCATATGATTTAAGAAAGAATGAGAAATTGATACCATGACCACATTCACCGCTGCAGCCATAATTTCCGAGAATTAGAGAAGAATAAAATTTGTCATCTCCACCCTTGCTGCACTCCTCGTCAAGCACAGAGGCAGATGAGTAGATACACAAGAATCTTCGAGGAGAA
Organism: Hymenoscyphus sp. LP001; assembly: GCA_037952655.1. NCBI lineage: Eukaryota > Fungi > Ascomycota > Leotiomycetes > Helotiales > Helotiaceae > Hymenoscyphus > Hymenoscyphus sp. LP001. Next base: position 8,992 of record JAPZOX010000391.1, read on the forward strand.
CAATTTCGATTCAGTGCAAGGTAGGAGCGGGATGATAATGATAAGTGTGTTGTTGAAGAAATGTTGGAGAAGAAAATGGAGAAGGAAAAATAGCTTCAGCGGAGGTCTCCCCGCTTTTAACCTTATGGACTCTGCACAGATCAGCCAGCACCCATAGCGTACCTGTCAGCGCTAGTGACACGCTAAGATAGATAGACAGTCGACGACGCAATCGTCTACATGCCCAACCTCCGTCATACCGAAATACAAGTAAACAACTCCACCATCAACGGCCTCAATCATCATATACTATCAATCCTGATCAGGGCCTTCCGCTCGTTGCTCCTGTGGCCGTGAACCACATACACTCGCAAACCATGTCCGACAATCCATCATCACCGCTGCTTGGCAGCAGCACCGAAAGACCTACCTCCAAACAGTCAAACCACTCTCGAGATCCGCACGAAGATACCCCTCTATTATCACAATCTAGCGAGACGCCTCGATATGATGGCGAGGAGGACAACGAGGGGGAGTTTTTATCGTCGCCAGCAGCCGCGTCTCTACGTTCGTTACAAACCGGAACCGCCTCACCAAAGCCCACCAAGGGAGGCCGTAGATGGCCAACAATCGTGGCCATCACCATACTCGGGTTAGTTGGGATGGCTATCATCTTTGGCGCATTTTTTGCTCCGGCAGTCGTCGAGGAATATGCGAAAGAGGCGCTAGTCATCGAACCTACGAACCTATCTATCGATTCATTCACGAAAACAGGCGTCAATGCTCGGGTTCAGGCGAACTTCAAGATGGATGCCTCGAGGGTCAAGAACAAGAATGTCAAGAATCTTGGTGTCTTCGGGACTTGGATTGCTCGGGAGGTTGAGAGCAAGGAGACTAAGGTGGATGTTTACCTACCACAGTATGGGAACATTCTGATTGGCACGGCTACTGTGCCTCCAGTCAAAGTCAACATTCAAAATGGGCATACAACGGGCATTGACATTATCGCGAATCTTGAACCAGGCGATGTTGATGGTATTCGATTAATTGCCAACGACTGGCTTGAAGGGCGGCTCCCTAGCATTAGACTCTTGGGGAAGGCCAATGTTGGCCTGAAATCCGGGTTGATTCCTCTTGGTACCCAAAGTATCTCGGAATCTCTGGTCTTTGAAGGTCAATCACTCTACCGTTCTTTTGCGTCCTTGTATCTTGGAGAAAAATCATTAGGCTAGGGAATGGGATGAAAGTATTGAGCTGATACATGCATACATTCGCTGACTCTTGGTTTATTGGTTATTGTTCATTGAATTTTGCCACTCTTCAATATATCATTCCACCATCACTCCAAGTACTCGTTTTTGACACTTGGCTAATTCCGACTTTAGGCAATAACCTTCCCGCCATTCCTGAATACAACATCACCCGCATGAATATCCACGAAGTCCCTGTTTCATCGACTGGTCGACGTGGTATGGCTGCAGATGTTTCCCTGTCCCTCATTAATAGCTTCCCCGTTAAGTTTACCATTCCTCCTCTTGGTTTTGACATTCTTGTCCCAAATTGCGAAGATGAGGAGCCATATATACGGTTAGCAGATGCGGCAACGTATCCCGTAGATGTGGAGCCAAAGTCTGAGGTGAAAGTCGAGGTTTCAGGCGTTGTCAGAGAGCTACCCAAGTCTCTTTTACAGGCCTGTCCTAATCAAAAGTACTCGCCTCTTGATTTTCTTCTGAAAAAATACATCCATGGAAAAGATACGACGATATTCGTTAGGGGCGCAAGCCAAACGAACGAAGACACCCCGGAATGGATCACGAATATTATCTCCAGCATTACAGTTCCCATACCGTTCCCAGGCCACACATTTGACAATGCCATCAAAAACTTCTCTTTGACCGATACTGAATTCAGTCTACCGGACACAAGCGCCAGACCAGGATCGGACGAATCGAAACCGCGAATTTCGGGAAACATTGTCGTGATTGCTGGCCTACCTAAGGAGATGAACTTTGGAATCAACGTCACGCAAGTAAAAGCTACATCCGACGTAAAATACAAAGGAAAGAAACTGGGAGAGCTCAACTTGCAAGATTGGCAACAATCAAATTCTACACGAATCGAGCCAACAGACGATGAGGGTGCTGCCATGATGATACAATCTCGAATCAACAATGCCCCATTGGACGTTACCGACGACGACGTATTTGCCCGGGTTCTTCAAGCTCTCATTTTTGGCTCTAGTCCCTTGTCGCTCGAGATAGAAGCTCGTGTTGACGTCAAAGTTTCTACTGTCTTGGGTAAACTACTTATCAAAGAAATGCCGGCCAGCGGCAGTGTACCAGTAAAGCGTTAGACTACCGTTTTATAATATTTTATTCAGCTCGACACGCACCTCAGCTGACGAGATTGCAGCGATCTCTACTGGCAATGGCTTTAGCGATCTGAAGCCCCAAGTTGGCGATCTCCGAATCTTAGAAACCACGAAAACATCTCTCGCTTTCGAAGCGCGCGTTAATTTCACGAATCCGACGGAATATACGGCCCAAGTTCCTTTTATGAACATACATGTCCTCAACAACGGATCCGTCTTGGGAGACGCCACTGCGGAAAACATCACGGTTGTGAAGGGGAATAATACGAATATTCTCGTTCGCGCGACCTGGGATCCTACCAAATTCGGCGGCGAGAAAGCCAAAGAAGTTGGACGGGAATTGCTTTCTCAATATGTTTCTGGCTTTAACACCACGCTCACTTTCTGCACTCACAAGAATTCTATTCCATTCCAGCCATCCCTTGGAAAAACACTTTCCAAATTTAAATTCAAAATCCCTACTCCTCGACTCACACCACCTCACGATCCCGCAGACGAAGATGATAAACCGCAATTCATTGAGAAAGCAACATTTCATCTTTTCTCCTCCACGGCGGAATTCGTCCTCTTGTCACCGTTGCAGTATTCCACGATTTTCATTGAGAACATCAACGCCACGGCTTTTTACAATCACACGGAACCGGTGGGTCATATTGACTATGATCTCCCTTTTAGTGTTCCACCGGGACGGAGTACGACTCCTAGACTGCCTGTGGAGTGGAGTTTGGATAGTGTGGGTTACGAGAGGATCAGGGAGGCGCTTGGGGGAGATTTAAAGTTGGATGCTAGAGGGACGGTGGGTGTCAAGGTTGGACTTTGGAGGGAGGAGATTTGGTATGTTGGGAGTAGGATTGGGGCTAGTGTTAGACTTTGATTGTTTGTTTTCGTTCCATTGATTGTGTATAGCTCTTTTTCCTTACTGCATTATGGGTTTGGGGTTTTTGGATAATGGAGGGGACAAGGGGTAAACAAGGGCTTTGTCACAATAGCAATATGAGGGCGTTTAGAGAAGAGGAAGGAAAGGGGTTGATTTCAATGTATAGATTAGATAGACGCAAAGGTTCAGCTACTATCCACCCAGTTTCTATTCTACAACATCCGAAATTGCCTCCCTCATCTGAATAAATCAACGCCGTGCACCAAATACAGTTTTGTTTTTACCACGTGAGTTGAACCTTTCTAATATTGAGAAATTTATCCTGGGGGGAGAGTGCTAGCATCTATGATGTCGTCGGCTTCTTTGATGAGCTCCGTTTCGTTGGCGCCGTAGAGAGGGGAGCGGGGGAGGGCCATGAGACCTGTTCGTGCGGATTCGAGGATTCCGAAGGGGGAGATGAGTTTCATGAAGGAGTCAATTCGGACTGGTTTTGCTGAGCTGTTGGGGTATGTTAGTATGAGGTTATTTTGAATGAGATCATGAGCTACTTACACTTCGACGATACAGCTATTCGTGCTGATATCCAGGACTTTACCACCAAATTGATGTGTGAAATAAGTAATAGATTTCAAATGCTCATGTTTATGTCTCAAAGCCTCAGAGAGCGCTAGTTTACTAGGATGGAAATCCTCGCCCAGCTTCTTGGCCTCGGATCGTCGTAATGCCCATTCTTCCTGCTCCTCCAAAGTCTCGCCCTCACTGGCAGTGATTTCTCGGTGATGAGCTTGTAATTCTTCAAAGTATTCAGGACCGAGGATGTTGATCTTTGCGAGGAGGAGTTCTCGTTGAACTAGAGGCGCAGTAGTGTAGTCTAAAACTGCCCAGACGGGGACTAGATCTTCCAATTGGCGTCGTGCTTGCTCTACTACACCATCTTGTCCTGATAAGACGATTGTCATCCGTGAAAGGTCTTCGACTTCGGTGTGGCAGACTACTAAGGAGTCGATGTTGAAGCCTCGTGCTGCGAGAATGCCCGAGACGCGGGAGAGGACTCCGGGCTCGTTTTGCACCAGGCAGTTGAGGATGTGACGTTTTGGAGGGGCAACAGAGGGGGTGGGAGTTTCGTAGAGGATGTTGGAGACGGCTGCTTGGGCGGACCAAGAAGGAGGGGAATCGGATTTTGGGAGGGGATAGATGCGTTTATGGAGAGCTTTGTATGCGAGAGCTGAGGTGGATGAAGCTGTGGATTCTGCTCGCAATTGCTGTCGCGATAGCAGGGCGGTGGATGTTCGAGGGATGGCCGCACGAATTGACAACGCCAGGATGGCTTTTCGGGATGCCATAGTGGTAGATGTGGTGCCGGTGAAGGCTATGAGTGGTATTTGGGGTGTTTTGCCCGTCCTCCTTCACAATGTCTGAAGCAATTGAGAAATGTAGGTGAGTCAATTTGGACGAGACGGTCGGGATTGCGAGTTGGTGGAGCGGAGGCCGATTATCGGGCAGGAAAAGTGCTGGGGCACCAACGAGGCTAGCTTCACCAGCTTTTAGCGATTCTGGGGTTCTTTGTATCCACTCCTGCCACCAACCACACCAACGGCAAAGTCATGAGGCTGAAATGTACCCCGTGCATCTGCAGGCTACCTTTTCACGAAATCGGTTCCCTTCCTTCCGTCAACTCTTTGCGCCGCAACCACCACATCCGGTCTACAGCGTTATTGTAGCATCCTTCAAAGATGGATGATACGGAGCGACGCACGGCAAAGCGCTCGCGCTTTGATCAGAAAGAACCTGAGCCAAAGAGAGCCTCGCGATTTGACAGAAGATCAAGATCCCCGCCTACCAAAAAGACCGAGTCTCGACGAAGCAGAAGTCCTATCGAACAAAAGACTGAAAGCCCTGCAACCGATGGTCCAAAGAAGAGTGCCGTTGATCCCGCAGCAGCAGCAGGTTTGTGCCCACAGAAGCCTCCATATATATGATGCACCCTGCTAACCTCTTTTCAACAGCCGCCGCCGCCGCAAGAATCAACGCGCAAATTCAAGCCAAGAAAGGAATTCAACATGTCGACGTCCCACCGATCCGATCCCAAGAACCTCCAGCTGCCGCATCAGCTTCGCCAGGGGGTAACGGGGGAGCAAATAACAGCGCAGCACAAGTAAATGGTGAGATGTACATTGCCGATGGCGATTATATCAAAGACATCGAAGTCAATGACCTCCGCAATCGTTATACACTGACCAAGGGTTCTACGCAAAAGATGGTAAATACTCCTTGTGTTAATACTCCACTGATACACTCAGGCTCTTCCTCATCAGACATAGCTACTTTGGGGCCCAATACTCATTCTTTTCCTTTCCCTGGCTTATGGCCTTTTATGTTGTGGGGACTTTCAAGCTTACCTGAAGCTCAAACTTAGCACTTACTGAAGAAATCTACCTATTGGCATCTGCTGACGACCGCTGCGTGACATCTAGATCAAAGAAGATACCGGAGCTGGTACGCTACACCTATGTCTACAACTTAATGTTTTTTTTTAGAGAGCTTTCATGTTGACTTTTCAAGATGTCACCACGCGTGGAAATTATTATCCTGATAAAAGCATGGCAACGGCCGCTGTAAGTAGCAAATCCACATTCTTGAAGACACAAAACTAATATTATTTCTAGAATCCGCCACTTTATCTCCACGTTACGAGTACCACCAAGCGAGGTCTCGAGCAAGCAGTCCAAAAGATTGAGGAATTAATGAAGCAGGAACTCCCTAATCTAGTTGACGAACGAAGATTCCGCCGCCGAGAGCCAGAGAATTTCGAGAGAGATGAATTTGGCAGAGTGAGTAGAATTTTTTTTTTATTAGCATATCTCGGAATACTGACATGAATATAGAAAAAATGGCCTGAAGAGAAAATCCCTATTGATTTTGTTCCTATTCCAGGTTTTAATCTTCGTGCTCAGGTCGTTGGTCATGGAGGTGCTTATGTCAAACATATCCAGCAAGAAACACAATGTCGTGTCCAAATCAAAGGACGGGGCTCTGGTTTCATGGAGCATGGTACCGGTCGTGAGAGTGAGGATGACATGTATTTGCATGTTGCGTAAGTATTCTTGCATGCAATTCTGGTATATCGCTGATTGTCTCTAGTGGTCCTGATCCAGAAAAGGTCAAGCAAGCAAAGGAACTCTGCGAGGACTTGCTAAAGAATGTCAGAGACCAGTATGAGGAGTTTAAGACCAGACCACCACCACAACGTGGCTATGGAGCTCCAAGCACTGGTTACGGAGGTGAACGTGGGTACGGTGATCGTGCTCCTGACAGATCCAACTCTTATGGTGGGGACCGCGGAAATCACAATGATCGTGGAGATCGTGGTGACCGAGGTGACAGAGGAGATCGACACAATGGAGGCGGCGGTGGGTATGGAAGTTACAATAACAACTCACCAGCTCCTCCCACGCCAGGCGCAGCCATGAGTCCAACTACCCCGGCAGCACCTGGAGCTGGTAGTCCAACTGCACAAGCTGACTATGCTGCTCAGTACGCTCAATATTATGCTGCTAATGGAGGAGATCCCTACGCAGCTTATGGTGGTTATGCCGGATATGTTGCAGCTTACCAACAGTACTATGCACAGGCTGCTCAACAACCAGCTGCTCCTCCGGGTCCGCCAGGTTCTTCTGCTCCCCCACCACCACCAAGCGAGGCACCTCCTCCACCTCCCCCAGGATCTGCTCCAGGTGCTGGTGGTTATAATGCTGTAAGTTGAGAACCTTTCCTCGTGTCACCAGGGGTTGCAGGAATTCGTGACTGTGGTCCAAGGCGCCTGCCAAGCTACAAATTCTCCCAACTCTTTTAGAAGAATAGAGGTGGCGTGAACCAAATTGTTCGAGCCCTGTAAGATAGTCGAACTCATTCTCCGAGTCTTGATCGAACAATCGAGAGAATAAAGTAGAGATATTCGGCTCTTGACCAGTTACGAATTCCTCCTGCACCCCCTGGTGGTGTGACAAGACAAAACTAACTTTCTCTTCCAGGTCCCTCCACCACCAGGAATGTGATTCGTCTTTTGACACACTTTCTCATCTGACTCTCCTTACTGCTTCTTTAGGTTGTCTCATGCATTTCTAGGGTCGGATCAATTTGTCGGGTGGTCATTTGGGCGGTGGAAAAACAAAATTGCAGGATACCTCATTTTTCAATGTACACTACTCCGAGTAATTGCTCTCTTCCCATGTTAACGGTGAATGCCCCCAAACGCCGATAATGCAAAGCCCCAATACCAAATGAAAAGAGTCCGATTTTCCCAATTTTCCCAATCAATCAATGTAGTCAATGTAATTCATAACTTCAGTCCAATCTTCCGATCCGGGTTGGCCGGGTGCAATGACAACTTCCTCTTCCATTTCCTCGGTATCTTTGAAAGTGAGACGTTGACCGTAGGAAATACATAGTTCCTCTCCTGCTTTGATATTCCGTAATGCTGTATAGGTCATCAATTTGTTGGCGACGTCTCGATCCCATCCAACATTTTGATTGGGCACGGAGTGGTTGAACATGCTTCCTAGGCCGAGGATTATTGCTTGGGTTTGGGTGGGTGGTTTTGGGGATCCGTTGACTTGTTTTCGAGGGATGTTTCCGACTTGATTTGAAGGTGCGAGAGGCCAGTTACTGTGGGTGATTTTTAGTCTGAAATGCATGAAGGGGAGGGAATATCACGTGGGGGTGAACCAACTATGTGTAATGGTACAACTCTGTTTCCTTGATGTGTTTCTCGTTTTCTACCGGATCGAGGACCAGGACGGGACATATCTCTAGGACTGTTCGCGAGGGGATATCTCTACTGGCGAAGACTCCACGGCCTATTCCCAGATGTTTTTGTTAGTCAAAAATGAACTGTGGAATTTGGGTGAATATGTTTGACAGGGAGGGAAGGAACCTTTTGGTGTATTGAGAACTAATAATAGACCTTCTGCTCTTTGGAGAGGGATTCCAGTGGAGATATCACTTGTGGTGGAAGACCCTGTAGTTGAGGATGCCATTTTGTTTGTGAGCCTATGGATATTTTGAGATTATTTTGGTAAGAGGCCCGATGTGGTTGTTTTTTATTTTGAGATGAGATGCCCTGTCGCGATAAGAAGGCAGTAGGGCATCCCCGCACTCTTTTTTGAGACAACAACGTCAGGTTGATCAGCTCTCGCGCATTACGAAGAAACACGAGAATTATTCCTTTTCTTGTGACACGTATTGTATGGATTGAGGAGTGAGGGAATATGGCGCAACAGCGCGGTGCTAATCCAGGAGATGCGGTCAAGGAACCGCATTCTGTTTCCCTCAAGGTATTGAGGTAAGTACCTATACCCATTCCAACAAAAACAATACCTCGCAGACTAATTGATCCCCAGGCTTTCACGACCCTCCCTCTCAATTCAACATCCTCTTCCCTTACCAACGCCCTCGCCCTCTCCATCAGACTCCCCGAACGTCTTCCCCGCCCTTTCCTCCTCCCTCGCATACCCTTCGTCGAAAAACGACGCTTTCATCCTCTCCCCTCTCCTTACTCTCCCACCAGCTTTCGGCTCTGCGTATGTTGGGGAAACATTCAGTTGCACATTATGTGCCAACAACGAGATACTTGCTGGTTCCTCAAATGCGAAGACGATAAGCAATGTACGAATCGAAGCCGAAATGAAGATTCCCTCTTCCAAGATTCCTATACCTCTGGTTCTTGGTCCAGAGATGCAAAGCGGAGAAGGGGAGGAAGATGAAAAGAGATACGAGTCGGGTGTGGATTTACCGCCTTCAAGGAGTCTACAAAAAGTCGTGAATTTCGATTTAAAAGAAGAGGGAAGCCATGTTTTAGCAGTCACAGTCACTTACACTGAAACGACAGCGACGAGCGGGAAGGTTAGGACATTCAGGAAATTATATCAATTTGTTTGTAAAGGGTGTATGGTAGTCCGCACTAAAACCGGTCTTCTACCCTCTTCATCCTCTTCCTCGCTGCGAAATTGGGCGCTCGAAGCACAACTCGAGAACTGCGGCGAAGAAACTATAGTCCTCGATACCGTTGAACTCGATACCAAACCGGGGTTTGCTGGAAAGGGCTTGAATTGGGAGATCGATATTGAGGGGAAAGGAGAGAAACCCGTGCTCATGCCGGGTGATGTACAGCAAGTTTGCTTTCTGCTGGAGGAAGTTGAGGGAGGTTTTGAGAGGGAGGTGCAGGAAGGGAGGGTGGTTTTTGGGAGTTTGAGTTTGGGGTGGAGAGGGACTATGGGCAATCGGGGGTTCTTGAGCACGGGGAATTTGGGTGCTAAGTTGGTTGGGTGAGGAGCAACAATATCGCAACCCGTATCAATTCTCCAACCATCTTGAGACTTTTGGCAGGCGACTCACGATTTTGGCTGGCCATATCGAAGGTCAATCCCAAGCAATTCGAAAATAGGGGTTCAAGTCGATCAAAGATTTTTTGATGCAAGCGAAGGTCAAACAACTGAATGAGCTGGAGGTTGAGACAAGCCCGAGCACGACCACCTTATGTTCTACCCCACGAAGATGTATCATCCATATTCTTCCAACGATTACTTTGCGGTCGACTGTCTGGTCTTCCGAATTGTTTAGAAGACGATCAAAGTTCCGACTGTCGGGTGATAACAGGTTTGATTATTGAAATTTCCTGTCGTCCTTTCATATTCCATCAAACTGTTCAAGAAATTATTCGAGAATGAAGATTATGAATTAGGGGGGCGTAATAATATATTCGTAATCTCTTTCTGAAGTGCCCATTTTCTCATTCTTTCTCTCCTTGTTTACTATTCGTCGTTTGTCATTATCGTCTTCACTCATTGATTCATTTGGGTTTTATGCCTCCTTTTTCTCGTTAAATTCTCTTTCCTATGTATTGAGCCACCCCTTTCATTACGCTCCTCCTTGAGGGGTATAGATGAAAGGATGAAATGCAAAGGTAGTAAACTTTATAATAGGGGCTTTAGCGCCTGTGGTGCCTTAAGCGCTGACGACCGCCAATCTGACTGTAGAATAAGCAAGTATAAGCAGCCATCAGCAATCGAACTCACCCAACTGCGCCCAAATTCCCGGAAACCCAATGCCAGGTCCTCTTAGTTATTTCAAAGTAACGACGGGCTTTGTTTCGGGTATATCTTACGAGCAGATCAATGAATAGGAATGAAATGCTTAATAAGAGATCTCAGTTGTGTTCACTCGTACGAATCTTGAGGTACACAAAAGGCTTGATAGTAATATAGTTCTTGTGTTGCTCTTTACGAGCAAGCGCATGAACCAATAGAGAAAATTCGACAAATCCTCGCTTTGGAAGTAGAAAACTTGTATAAAGAGAGGGAGACCTCCTTGAATATTAAGGTTACTTCTCCATCACTTCCAAGCCCTCCATTGCATCGATCCTTCAACTGCCACAAAATCTCGCCACTTCAATAATCAACCATCCCGTCGACTCAGTATGCAATACATTGATATCATCCTCGGCCTTGCCATGACGGCGTCTGCTATCAATATTCATCTCGAATTCAATAACGATTGTACTCTCGACGGTGGAGGCTTTGTGTGCCGCGCAGTTAACCCAAATGTAGACATACTTTTCCTCAACTATCACTCCGCCTGCTCCTAGCCCTCATGCAGTCTCTAACTTGAATCAACAGCAATGTTGCGGTATTCCATCCGGAACTGTCAATAGCATTACATTCCAGGCGATACCATCTGAATGGTACCTCGAGTTGAGAGGACACGAGAGAGGCTATTGCAATAGGCTGAAGACATTATTTGGCGGTCACGATAAGTGTCTCAATGTGGGAAGTTACACAGGTGCGGGCTATTGGTTCCGATCGACGAAGAGGGATGTTGAGGGCGGTGCATGCTCTTTGGCACCGGAGTCGTGCACATCAACACAGATGCCAGACGTGTTTTATCTTGGTGAGGGCAGAGGTATAATATTGCGAACATCGACGAGCGTCTACTTGAAGGGTTGGCGGGGCTTTCAATGAATGTGACTGCTGCAACGGATATTCCCGTGGCTTTCAAGGAGTTTGAGATCAAGGGTTAGATGTTAAGAGTGTTGTGATATGAAGTGGTGCGAGTTTGTATGGTGCTATTGCATGCTTTGTTGGTGTGCAACCGCCAGCATAGTCTCGTTCCTGTCTTTAACGAAGTTTTTATAATATTATCTTGCTTTTGCCATTCAACTACATGAAATTTATGTCCTGGATCACTAGGGGTGTAGCGCTGGCCTACATATTCTAGACACTCTCTTCACTTCATTTTTTTACTTTCAGACTTTCTCTCTCTCAATCCATTTCCCGCCAAAAACTTCCGGGCTTTTCAGTCATTTATTCTGTCTTTAACACTTTACGCAAACTCGCGGCGCCATCTCTGTGTAGAGTATCAGCAACAGCTTCCTACTCGTAGCGTTCTGTAATTTACTTCGCAGTAACGATTGTCGACCCAGTGCTGTAACCTCTCAACTCCAAATAACCTCGCTGACCACGATAAAACTCTTCATATTCTATATGCCGAATGGGAATTTGGTAATGCAAGTCTCAGGGTATGCCAGAAATCTGGGAATACATATTGTACAAGTGAAAGGAGGAATTATATCCGCCATTCACGGCCCACGGCCCAAAGAAAGTTCCAAGGAATGCGAAATAGGTGTGAGGAAGATGGCCAAAAACGCATATGATAGAGTGGCTGTCACAAATCTGTTGGGAATGGGTAGTAGAACACTTGAAATTAGATGAGCCCCCCAGGGTGTTTGAGAAGCTGCGGAACATATAATACGACAGTTTCAACAAAGGACTTCAGCTCCAACAGAATCAGAGAGGGCTTGAAGGCATTTCTGGTTTTTATGGAGGTCACTCACTCCCTAGTGTCTCTTTCACGCTTCCAAAATAGGATATGATTTGCTCTAGCTAGCAAATTTAGTGGCATAGATGATGACGCGCTTGTGGCGATAGAAGAGAGCGCTCGTGGAGCATATATAAATACAAATACAGGATGGCGTTAGGAGTTAGAAGTTTGAAATAAGAAACCACATAAACCAGACCCAAAACTAGGACCACAGGTCAAGTCTTTACATTCTTTTTTAAGTCCGAATAGTAGAAATGCTCTCCCAATTTCTCTCTCTACAATTCCGAGAAATATGAGTGTGATTGCAAGAAACAACGTATTTTCGGGATAGAATGTCGAGATGGTACTGGCATTCAAGAGTACAGGAAGCATGAGGAGGGACAGAAAAGAGAACATCAAATCATTTTGAAGGAATCTCAAAGAGATGCTCCAAACTCCAAGCTCAGTAAGCCACAAAATGAACAAGTATCTCGCCCCTCTTGTTTAGCTTTCCAACCTCCAACTTCTCAAGCCTTAAATTTAACAATCGGATGCTATTCTTGTCAATTAATTCTATTGTCTAAATTACTTTCAATATTAGTGCATTTTAACTTCTTCTAAATTAACTAAAGACAATCTTACTTTTGCTAGATGAACTACTGTTCTCTTAAAAACTTATTTGAAGTAGTTTCAATATTGAAATAGAGTTAAGATAAATACACTACTACTATCTTATAACAACTCTACGAATTCTGTTTACTAAACTATTTTAAAAAAGGAAAATAGATATAGGAACTTAAGAGAGATAGTTATTTTGATATTCTTTAGTTTTAATTTTATAATCTAACTTTACTTATTTATTTTGAAAATGAAAAATATGTATACTGTAGATAGACAGGTAGTTTCTTAAATCTGATATTGTTTTTTTTATTAATTATCTTTACTCTCTTATCTTAAACAATAAAGCTTCATAGATGAATTTGCGATTCAAGTAGACATAAACGACTTGAAATTCATAAGGGTTGTGAAAAATAGGGTTGGATAATAATTATTCCGAGCCCGAGCTTTATTCTTATGTCATGAAAACAACGAAGTTACCTAACAGTGAGAAGTGACACAGAAAATGAGGCATTGCTCGTGGTTGGAACTCTGATGAAGCACTTACTTTCAACGTCTTACTAGTCGATTCTCTTTTCTCAATATATAATCAAGGTTTCATAGAAGCACTATGGCGGGGGGAGTAATGGAGAAAGGCTCTAATCAGCCTCCAAGGTTTCTCATTTCAGAAATTATACTTCGAAGTAGGAGTGAGCACTACTGTCCAAGTTGGCAGATTGTGAGTATTTTAGAACTCCCAATGTAATTATGTAACATTATGATCTGTTTTATCGGTGATATCTGAGTCAGCTAATCTGAATATAGAATTCTTGGCGAATGCTTTTCAAGAGTAATTTTCGCGAATTCTATCAACCGTTATGATGGGTTGTTGAAACAATTGGGGTTAAGCACAGTTCATGTAAATGATGGAAACATTTCTCCACAGTGACTCTAACACGTGAGTATTGTTGTTGGTCATAACTCCCCGTTGAGGTTATTTTAGAAATGAGGCTGAGAATATATAGTGGACCCATCAACTCCAAAACACGCTACGGGTTAGTCCGTATGCTTGTTCAATGATGTGGTTGGTTAACCAGCTTAAGCATAGACTGAGCTCCAGGTTTGATCTCCACAAACTCTAATGCAAAATCATCTGAATTGGCTTTCCAGAACCTCATCGTGGAACTATGCTCGGGTGGGCACAATGGTTCTCTTGGCCAGATATCGTCAGTTGGGGTTCATAATTCCTAAACGTCTTATGAACTTTAATCTGACGATCTTCCAGTGAAGACCGAACAGCCTTAATAACTTACCAGTTGTTAATTCTATATGATCACTCCCCCACGAGCAGGGGGTTTTCACGAATCGGATTGTTGAATCTTCTCGGGTAGAGCTCTTCCATACGAGATCTATTATGATCTACATGCTGTTCTTTTCTCAAGCACTACTCCATCTTCAACGTGGGGATTTTACCTTGATAGTCTTTCGGCGGAGCCGGAATAACTCCAACTTCATGGAAATCATTGTACAGCCTGTCTTGTGTGTGTATTCTTAGGTGAGAGGTAAACATAACTTCTCAAGTGAAAATCTATATATTCGCCCAAGAATCCGGCAGAGAAAACCTTTTTTTCATCACAATCATCTTCATCTTCTCTCTTCAGTCCTCTTCTTCAACCACCTCAGCCAGTCTGACATCAGCTAGTCTGCTATTCCATCTTCTTCTCAATCTTCTACTTCAGCAAGTCTGATATCATCTCTCAGCCAGTCTGATCTTTCCTCCATTCCCTACCACAAACCTCCAACACCAACCGCAAATATGCAACTCTTTAACATTCCAACCGCCGTTCTCCTCCTCTCCACTGTTCTTTCTACCAGTGGCAGCCCCATTCCAAAGTGCCTTGTGGCATGCAATGGAGAGCAAGCTGCCTACAATACCACCGATTCATTGAACGGGCTCCATCTTCACCGGTATGTTCACTGTGTCTCCCTTCTTTCATTCTCTAACATTTCTACCAGATCTGGACCAGCTCACTTGGTAACACGTGAAGCCCGATTCAAAATCCACACTGTTGGAACACCATGGCCTGTCGCAGCCCCAAAGACTAGCACAGTTTCAAAGATCACCAACGGTATCAAAAAGATCTTCTCCAAAGACGTCGAGGCGAAATCTGAGGATGCCGCCACACTTGAAGCCCGCGATCCTCGCTTCAAGGTTCACACTGTTGGAACTCCATGGCCTGTCGCAGCGCCAAAGACTAGCACAGTCTCAAAAATTACCAATGGCATTAAGAAGATCTTCTCAAGGGATGTTGCCTTATCAGTTGAAGCACGCTCCCCTCGATTCAAGGTTCACACCGTCGGTACACCTTGGCCAGTAGCAGCTCCAAAGACCAGCACAATTTCTAAGATTACCAATGGTATCAAGAAGATCTTTTCCAAGGACCTTTCTTCCACGCTTGAATCCCGCCGCTTCAAGGTTCATACTGTCGGTACCCCACGGCCAGTCGCTGCACCCAAGGTCGGAACTGTCACCAAGATTGCAAACGGCATCAAGAAGATCTTCTCTAAGTCCGTTGCAACCGAGGAGTCCACTGAAGAATCCACCATCGAAGAGGCTCCTGTCCAAGAATCCGAGGTAAAGCTTGCTGAAGATCAAGATGCTTCCGAGGATGAGGAGTCTGTCGCTGAGCAAGATGAGTCTTCTGTTGAGGCTGAAATTGCAGAAGATGAGGAGGTTGTCAACTGATTTGGCGCTATGGTATCTCGATAAACCGAGTCGATTTATCGATATAAGATTCCTGGATGGTCTTGGATTATGAGTTTTCTTTTCTTTTCTTTTCTTTTCTTTGCTCTTGTGTTATGACTTTACAACTTTCATCTTTCTCTTGTAGATTTTTCTTTGGTTTTGGGATAGATTGTGGATATAGACATAGACGAACATACACATGTATACATTTAGATAGTCAGCCATCATGAGCTGAACAGTAGAATTAGACAAATAGAATGCATTCATTTGCAAATCAAATTCAGAGCTTTCCCTTCAATAGAAGTCCGATCATTGAATCTTCTTGTAGTTCTCTTGTTTCTTAGGTAGTATTTGGATCGTAATGAGAACAAATCAGTTCCAAACTCTATCATCGCCAGTTCCCTAGCATGCCGAAAGAATAATCAGTAGACGGGAGATTGTGTTTGTCTTGTCAACCAATTTTGGGGTGATCTGCCTGAGTTATTTGGTGGATAGAGACCTTATGAGGTTATCTGGGGACATTGGAAATGAAGCGTACTGCTTCGATGTCGATCTTGACTGAAAGTTTCGTATTTGCATTAAGATCTGTAGCTGATTTGAGAGAGGGCTGAATCAAGTGAACCTTTTTCAGTTCATGAGTTGCTAGATATTTCACGAGTAACCCAGTAGCTTGAGATTAAGCCGCCAATAACTAGCGAGTAAGCTGTAGGACAAATCTACAAAGTGACAATGCAAAAAGCGATATCGGTTAGTAATGAATGATTAGTGTGCCACAAACACTGCCACTGCTTTCCTGGCGCAAGAGTGGTCTGTAGACGAGACAATCGAGAATCAAAAGAGGAATACTTGACTAAAAAATGCATTGTAAAAACCCCCACCTGAATATAATTTCAAACAAATCAATCTAGAAACAAGAACTCCACAGCCCACATGCCGGATCCCTCTACCCAACATGCTATGCCACAACCCCATTTATCATCCTGTCACTCATCACCACTCATCACCCCGCATCGCATCTCTTTCCTTCCTCAAAAGTATGTCCAACTTAACCCATATCCCACTCTCCAGCCCTCCATCTTTTTATGGCAAATCAGGTTTCCCGGCAATAAGTTGCACACAACTATTCGTCTCTTCATCCCATACAAAAGCATGAATCTGCATACCCCTCTCCTCAATAGCTTTCTTGACCAGTGGTTGTCTTTTTAACCAATCTACCTCTGCTAGCACGTAAATATCTTCGAATCGGTGTTGGAGATCGTGTTCGGGGAGGGTGATGTGTTTTTCGTTGAGGTCGAGGGTGTTATGGCGGTGGAGTTTCGCTACGTCTCTGCGAGGGGATTGTTAATGTTGTGCGAGAAAGGGGGTTGGTAAGAAAGAATAGAGTTAGGTGGAGGGGCGAGAGTGGAGGAGGGGGTTGGATGCCTACTTGTACCAGGTGTTGGGACCTTTGAGAGATTCATGTTCTTGTTGTTGAAGCATTGCACAGCCATAGTGACCGCAGACGACGATGTGGTCAACCTATTCTCACGGTGTCAGTATCATATATTTCCATTGTTCAACGATGGTGACTCTTCAATGTGACTTCACGTCAAAGCTACCATGCCCACGGACTACCTCAACACAGTTCACTGGTTTATGCCAAGCAAACTCAAGACGAGTGCGAATATCAGACGAAGAACTCTACAAAGCATACCTTCAACAACTCCACACTCCACTCAACTGCACTTCTACTACTCAAATCCCCATTACTCAATAGATGTCCCAAGTTCCGGTGTACGAACATCTCTGCTCTTCCCACATCCAAGGAATCCGTCTCCACTACAGAGCTATCACTGCACCCAACCCAGAGAATATGGGGTTCGTCATTGCGTGTGGACTTTGGGGAAGAGGGTATGAGATCTCTTGGAACGGGACGGGTGGTGTATGGTGTGCGGAGAATGGCGGGGGTATTGAAAGGCATATCGACGACTGGATTACGGAGAAACGTATAAAGGGAATCGAATCGGTGCTGGTTCTATGTTTAATGTGGAAGGAGTATAAAGATGTGAAGATTCTACAGGTAGATATGAATAGAATACATAACAACCCAGTCAAAAAAGAGCATTGGCAGCAAGTAAAATATAGAAAAAGAAGTAAAAAGTCCAATCAAGAACAGAGAAAAACACCCTCCTGAAATAAAAATCCCAAAAATGGACTAACAACCTTTACCGTACCCCCATCCACATGTTCATCCACCTTCCCCATTCCCACGCGAAAAACCTGTCGTGTTACCATCTAGACCCCAGCCAAAAGACTACGATTGGTTCGATCAGAGGAAGGAAAACTTTCATGACGGAAAAACAGGTGATTCCCCTCAAAAAGTCACACCACAACCCATAAAAAAAGAGGCCTCGCTTGAGGAGCTTCAGGGGTGTCACCTGGGCTTTTACAACATCGCCCCGACTTTTGCCGCCTTGGCTGGGAGCTGTTGGGCACTGCCAGCGAAGATCAGGGGTGGAGAAGGTTAGCCGAGGTGATTCTCTGCGATATATCACTGTAATAAATGCCTCGTGATGTTTGAGGTGGAAAGATAGGATGTGGAATAGTTTGGGGTTGGTTTGAATGGTTGAAAGTGGCAGGAGATAGGGGAGAAAATTTGGTTCTGGACTCGGCATATGTTTTTAGCCTCCATGCCCCTGTGCGATTCCATGAACCGGGATTTGAATGACGCGATTTAGCGGGGTGATGCATCGTCCAGGATGTGATGGCAACGACTTGTCTTCTTTGCATATTTCCATAAAGGAAATGTATTTGATATACTTCCTATATTGTAAACAAGTAGTTGTAAGTGTCAAGTATACCTATTCAAGTTACATTCGTGGGATTTTCCCATCAAAATTTTGTTTCCCAGAGAGCTTTCAGAACATAGCACTGAAGGGATGGACCTCGGATGCAAAGAAGATACACGAGGTTACACCTTTCTTGTTCTCAATGCTTTCAAAATGATGTTTCTAAATTTAGACCGCAGCCTATGCTAGCAAATTACTATTATATGTCAACGGAAAGCCCCCATGAGGCTCAGAAGGAAAGTCCCGCGAATGCAGGAAAGACACCACAGGCTGGAGAAAATGTGGCCCTGAACGTTTGCTAGAACGTCGAATTTTTCCTTACCTTCTTTAGGAGTGTAGCATTAGGAGACGATAATTGGAAGGCGTAGACATATAGGAAACCTAGCAAGGTGCAAATACGCTTTTCAATGTGGCCCTGAAGATCCACCTCGGTCATGGAGAGCCCTCGCCTCTGAAGCGTACATCTTTTCTCAATGCTCAAGTAAACAAGTTTGGCATCCCTCTATCCTCTAAACTTTCCTCCCCGGGGGGGGGGGGCTTCTTTCGCAGGGAAAAGCAATAAAGTCGACTATTTGTAGGTCACCTGCAAATAGCCCCAAGAAAGATCGTGTAGCAAAATCTTGCAGATAATAGGTCACCTACGAAGAGTACTAGAATTATTTTTGTTGGTTACCTACAAATAGCACTGGATTTTTTAATTTTTATTTGGAAACCCACTGAACGACTCTCAGGCTGTTCACAGGTTACCTGGAAATAGCTGATAGAAAAACCGACTCTCTGGCTATTCGTAGGTTACCTACCAATAGCTATCAAGAGAAAATATAGCCACAAGAATTTGAAACCTCCACGAGGCTACTTCCTGCAACGCTTTGGGTGAACCAGATAGCTGATCGACAACAAGTTTTCTCATTTCTCACAGTGTTTGTAGAAAGCTTACTTTCGCAAGATCAATTGTTTGAGAACAAGTTGAAAAATCAGTTTAAGTAACCAACAACTAAATTTATGTTAATTGGACTCCCCCAGAAACTCTGGGTTAACTGAAGAAGGAAAGTAGTTCAAGACTACTGTCGAATTCCCACAACTGTTGGCGTTGCTCTTCACAAAAATCAACCTCGGCATATTTCCACCAACCAATCAGACCCCTCAATTGCGGTCCATTTTCCCAAATCTTGGAGGCGACAATCTCCTTGAATCCTCCAGGTAATCCAGAATGGCATTCCAAACACCGACATCACGTCGTCAATTGGCAACCAGGAGTCTTCGCAGATTCTCCATCTATGAAATTTTCATATCGGCATATATTCCAGCGACTTGAACCAGATTTAGAGGAGAACCGCAACGATGTTTTACGGGATTTTTAGCCGCCCCGCGGTGCATTTTGATACAGAGAAGGATATTCCTGATTTGACGGAAAAGGTTATCGCTATTACTGGAGGTAAGCTTATCTCCAGCTCTTTTATCCCTAAACCTCAGTGCTGCTTGCCTTCTTGGCCTGCCAGCTTTAGCTCAATTGTTCTCCGTCGAGCCTCACATTTCTCCCTTCTCACATCATATCACAAAACTTCAGTCAGAGCTTAACTAACACCCTCCTCACAGGAAACGCAGGTCTAGGCCTCGAAACCGTCCTCCGTCTAGCCCCCCACAACCCCTCCCACATCTACATCCTCTCCCGCAACGCCTCCACAACCAGTACCTCGATCGCCCAAATCCAAGCCAAGGTCCCTCACTGCTGTCCCCTAACCCACGTTCCCCTCGACCTCTCCGACCTCTCCTCCGTCTCTTCTTGCGCCGACGCTCTCAGGAAATACACAAGCAGACTAGATATTCTCTTCCTCAACGCGGGTATAATGATGGTTCCCCCAGGGCTGACGAAACAAGGATATGAGGTTCAGTTTGGGACAAACCACCTGGGTCATTTTCTCTTGAGTGAGTTACTCGTTGATTTACTGGGGAAGACGGCAGAGGAAAACGGAGGAGATGTGAGGGTTGTAGTTGTTTCTAGTATTGGCATGCGATTCTCTCCCCTCACCGGAATTCCCTACCCCTCCCTAAAATCCACCGGTTCCTCCTTCACCATATCCTCACTCTACCGCTACGGCGTTTCAAAACTCGCCAATGCCTTATTCGCAAAGGGATTTAACGCCCGTTACCATTCTCGTGGTATAACCTGTGTATCTGTTCATCCAGGTATCATAGCTACGGGATTATGGAGTGAAATTTTCAGTTTTGCACAGAATTGGGGAGTAGTGGGGGAATGGATGAAAGTTCTAGGACGGTGTATTCCGCTTGTGGGCTTTGAGAGTGTGGAGACGGGGGTGAGGAATCAGCTTTGGGCCGCTGTGGGGAGGAAGGGTGATAACAGAGGGGAGGTTAAGGGGGGCGAGTTTTATACGCCTGTTGGTGTTGCGGGGCAGGGGACTTGGACTAGTGCTGATGAGGGGAAGGCGAGGGAATTATGGGAGTGGAGTGAGAGGGAGATTGGGGGGTATTTGAAGGGTTGAGGTGGAGACATATGAGGGAGGAAGGTATATATTGTAAGTGATATCCCTTGTATCTGTTTGAACAACTGTATAAAATTTTAGTTTGGGCATCTTCATTTTAGTTACTGCGTGATATTCTTTGAGGCAAAAAGCCCAGTTGTTCAAGGTTTGAAGAGTCAAGTTCGAGTCAAGTCGAGTTCAAACCCCATCTAGACCACACCATTAAACATCAAATATAAAAACACAAATTATTAATTAAAGTGTCCTCTCTCATCAGACATCTGCCGACCGTGTCTTCCTATCGAATTCCAGAACAAAGGAGAGTCCCAGAACTCAACCTCACAAGATTAAGATCTCTGAAAGTAAAGCCTTCGAAATCCAATTTCATCTCCAAAAAGGCACCCTCGTACTCACCCATCTGCAAGCATTCTCACTACCAACATCTTACCAATCATCCGAATTCCACCTCCATCTAAACTCATACCCATCCACCAAAGCAAGCAAGCCAGAAGAATTCCCCAAACCCCACGCACACAATTTACAACCTACAAAAGGCCTGTTAGGAGTAAAAACGTCCCTAGCTACCCATCGGAGTCGAAGGAAGGGCATCCTTAAAAACAAAGAAACAGCATCTCGCCGGCACAAGAAATATATATGATAAGGGAGGAAGAGCGTAGGCAGACACGATAATCTTCAAAAATATAAAAATATAGCCAAAGAGAAAGAAGAATACTACATCTAGCTTACCACGGGGTTCCACCTCTCATGAGATCACCCATCCCCTAAGTTAAGCGAACCCTAAGAACGACTTGGTGTTGGCGAGACGAGACCGTGATCTGGATACATTGTCAAAGTAAGTATTGATTACTTGCTTTTCATTTGGTTGATCAGAAGTAAGTATCAAAAGTACTTACTTCCATCAAAGTAAAAGGAAGTCTCAGATTTACTCACTTTCATTTCCGTGCAGTAAAGTAAATATGGAATGTACTTACTTCTATCAAGATAAAAGTGGGTATCAGAGTTCCTCACTTGCCCTCCTAGCAAAGTATGTATTAGCTTTACTTACTATTGGCACAGTGATGTAAGTATGAGATTTCCTCACTTTTTTCCTTTCTAAAAAGCAAGTATTATCCTTCCCTACAGTTCCCGTCTCTCTCTCACTCTCAGAAAAACCAACACCCCACATCTCCTCCCTCTCTCCAAGCAAACCCTAGTAGTAGCGTTAACACAACACTTCTCATAGCACTACACAACTCATATCATTCCATCCCTCCATCATTCTTTTCAATACCAAAAAAAACCATCCACATCCACATCCATCCCCACTCCTCTCAACTAATCTCATTTTCAAAAAATTCCTTGGAAGTTCAATGCTATAAGAATCCCCTCTCTACACACAAATCTTTCATTTCAAAAGATTCCTTTCATTCGTCACTTCCTAGCAGCAAGACGCACGTGAAAAGAAGGGCAGGTATACACGTGAGCTGTGCCCAAGGAGGAAGGAGGGCCACCTCTCACCAATTACCCCCTGGTTAAGCGAACCCCACGACCGCTCTCGAGTTGAGGATACAAACCATTGAAATGGAAAGTGTTAGGGATACAAGACAAGATATCACGAGTACGACCTCGAAAACAAGAAAAGCCCCCATCAAGACTTACGATAACCAGTAACAACCAGCAGGTTCGTACTTGCCCCCCTCGCTCATTGTCCTAATTCTCTAGGATGATTCTAGGAAATTGTCCTCAAGACTTGGAACATGTTCAAACCATTAACCTAAATATTTGGGACAATCAAACTTCCGATCATTAGGTCAACACCTTACATCTGCGGGGTTGGAATGAGTTACCTATTTGCAGCCGCTTTCCTTGCTCACCAGGTGGCAGACCAATACACGTCTCACACACAAAAAACCGCATCTGAGTTATATGCTTCGGTATTTGCAAGAAAAAGGCTGCTCTCCCTCTCCTTCAACCAACCAGGAGCAACACCATGCCCATGCCTTCAATCACACATCATATCATATCATTCATCATTCAACCCCCTACCATCCCATGTCATTACCCACCCCTCTCCCTTCCTCTCTCTGTCTTTGAATCTCCCATAAACCAACGCCCCTATTTCACCCCACCCAACGGCCATCTTGAAATGGCATGCAATAATATCCCCCATCCACCCAGCACGCCGTCCTACTTCCTGCAGAAAGTAGCAGAAGAGAAAAATAAAGAATCGAAAATTGAAATTGTGTGAGTGATGTGATTTGCAACGTTGGCAGAAAATCCCGAGTTGGAGTTGACATCGTCGTATTTGGATTTGTATGTATCTTTTGCTGTTTGTTCGTTGATATATGTAAAGAACGAGCCAGCTACATCAAACATCCTCTCAAAAAAGAGGATAGGGAAAAATGCAGCGCTGTCCTCCGGAAAAAAGTGTGATTGGAAACGCTAAAAAGACGAGAAGAGAATCAAGAGGGGTATCACGAAATTGACGAAAAGATAATTCTTGTCAATCTCATGCCTTGGTTCCCACGCCGTCCTTGCGCTCAGAACCTTTCCTATCGGCGCTAGTCTCCTGACTGAATTTCTTCCATAATAAGGCAATATCTTCCTTGTTATCGTTCTTCTCCGTGATGAGATTCTTCAACCATTTGTTCTCAGTTTCGAGCTGGTTGATGCGACCCTCCAACGCGGACACCTTGTCATTCATGTCCTTTGCGGACTTTTCGAGTGCTTGCTCACGTTGCTTCTTCTTGACTCGGAAGCGGGCGGAAGCTGCGGTGTTGCGACGCCGTTTGTCTTCTTCAGCCGCGAGACGAGAAGCCTCTTCGAAATCGGGTGCTGAAGGAGAGGTGTGTGAGATGGAGTCAGCCTTTCGCTTGGATCCTGGGGTTGGTGTGGCTAAGGAGGAAGTTGGGGATTCAACAGTTGTTGATGATGACGGGTAGATGGGTTGGTTTGTATCGATGGGTGGAGGGATGGCAGTGTTCTCGGAGTAAGGGGCAGCGAATGCATTGAAATCCGGGAAAGAGAAATCTCCTGCCATGGTATACAGGTTAGCATAGCTGTTTTTTGGTTTTGCGAAAGAAGTTTTGGAGAAGAGCAGTCTTTGACGGCTATACACGGAGAAAGATTTCTCGATGACTCTCCCTCGTAACCACAACAGGCGGCAGGCCTCGCATTCCCATTGATTCGGTGAGTTGAGGTTTATTGTCCTCAGCTCACGACACGTGACATCACGCAATCGTCAGGGATGATTAAGCCATACCGAGAAAATGAGGAGATGGAGGGGGGTATGCAGCAACCTGCAAAGATATGCAAGAATATGCAGCGTGTGGTGCACGTGAACTGCCAATGAGAGTAGATGATGGAGGGTAACCGGAGGGGAGGAGTAATATGAGCGACGATGCATCCGAAAGGATAAAGTGTCTATTGATACACGGATCCATTGCGAATAGAATGCTGGACATGACACCTTGTGCCTGACAGCGAGGGGGAAAGAGGAGAGAATAGCAAGGGCGGTGACTTGAGAAATCCATAGCTCTCTTACCTTGCATACCAAAATCCATCGCCTTCATGTCGGTAACCTCTGGAGCAGCAGCCGAGCCTGGGCCCTCGACGCCAAAGTTTGTAGCTTGTAGATCGGCATCTTGTCCCAAGTCGAAGTCAAAGAATTGGGTGTTGGTGAACATAGCCAACTCATCGTCGAGGTTGAAGTTGTCTTGGGCGCTCTGAAGGTCTTGGGCGGATGGGATCGCATTGAGGTTCGCGATGTACTCGGAGACATTCGGACCCCTCCTGCCATTGTAAGTCATGGTGGGCAGTTTTCGCGACGAGTCGCTGGGTAATTTGAGGGTGTTTGTAGTCGTGAATTATCGATGCGGTGCAAGATGCGATATGGGATCGAGGTCGAGGAGGATTGTCGAGGTCGAGGAGGATTGTCGAAGTCGAGGTGGAGTTGTCGTTGGAGGTTGAGTGGTTGCGGACAAAAGCCTTTGTCGTCTTTTTGGGGCAAGCGAGAAAAGCGCCTTGTTCTGGTAATCTTAATCTACCCGTATTCACTCCCACAACTCGGACTTTCAATCCTGGGGAAGTGTTGAGTTGTCGTTTGTCACGGTCGAGTGGTGTTTGTCGTAGTTGCAAGAAGCATGATGCAAAAGAGGAGACACGCCAGTGGGCAAAAATGCAAAAATGGAGAGGAAAAGAAAAGGCGTCGTCCCAGTTCGAGGAGTGCCCCACTGTCGTCGGATGACTAAATCTTTTAAAGGTTCGCGCGGAGGGACCAGGAGGGCACCAAAAATGGGCTGGGAAGGTTGTTCGTGGACGTGGGATGCTGGGGAAAATTCGGTGGGATTGGTGGATGGATGAACACAATTAACTGCATCACCTTGGGGTCAACCAGTCTTGAGTATTGATATTTGGAATAGCTTCATGAAAACATTCCATTGTTTACTGAACGGAAGAAGACCCTTGGCCTACGAAGTTGGCACATTTCCAGTGTCAAAACTGGTGACAGCGTCATCTAAGTCATGACTTCACTCGCGCGCGCCCTTGGATCTCCTCGGCCACATTCTGTAATCCGCTGACGAATCGCCCGCTTGCCACCCCACCTTGCCCGCAATCGGAGCCACCGACGCACCACGGCTTTGTTTCGGCTTCGGGAGAAAGGACTCGAGTCAAGAGCCCGCCAAGATTTGGTCTCACAGTTGAAGGGTATGATTGGTTGACTCTAGTGGGGGTATAAAGCACGTGAATATGCTTGGCGCTCTACCCTCTCCTGCAAGTCGCGTCAAATCACCAGAATACGCGCTGGGTATCACAAGCTTCATCAACAATGCGACAATCTATCAAAACACATGCGCCTACAACTCTTGAGCAACAATTAACTTGATATCGCTTCATATTGTACAATAATGTCTTCCCTTTCAGTGCCAACAACATCAGCCCTCCCTTCCACCCAAAGAGTACCTTCCGAGCACCCCGCAGTCATCAAAACACTAGGCAGATTATCACGGCCATCACTACTATCCTTGGCACTCGATTGGCTGGATGAGAGGAATCAAGAAGTTACAGCACCATACATAGTGGAGGAAGAAACAGAAGACGACGTACAGGACCTCTACCCACCAGCCACATCACTCGACGCCCTTCGGGAAATCTACACAGAACTACAATCAGCAAAAGGAAGCAAAAGAGACGTAATCGACCGCATAGTAGAAGGAGACTGGCGAGATGGAATCACCCTATACCAATTAGCCATGGCAGACATGCAATACCTTTACGACCACCCCACATCCCAGAAATGGACCGCCCTCAAAGTCATCCGTTTAGAAAACGACACCCCAAATACAAACACAAAACCACACTCCATACCACGATTCCACCCCGCAACCTTCCTCCGAAATCTTCAAAGCGAAATTCTCCCCGATGTAAAAGCACATTACAATCTCGATAGACATAAATCCCTCCCCCTCCTCATCCTCCGCGTTTTCATCGTCGAAAGTCCGTATAATACCTCCCTAGCCCTATCGCAAAAACAAACATTCGATTTGAGTAAAACTTTCTACATCGCTTTCCCGGATGATTCGCCGTTTGTTTATGTTTCTCTAACCACAACCTCTCAACCACCAGGCCAACCAGTTTCTAGAGCGGATAACAAGAGTTTACGACGATTAACATTGGAAGGAATACCCAAAGCATTTTCCAGACCGCGAGAAAGATATAAACTCGAATCCACAAACCTATCCGCTCGAAGTCTCGCAACACTTGTTGATCGAAGAGGAGGGGGACGAACGAATTCCGCGGGTGGAGGATGGAGTATTTACGCGGAGGAGAAGAAGGATGGTGATGATAACCCTTTGAAATTCCAATTACCTACTCCTACTCCAGAGCCCTCGCCATTTGATAAGGAAAATGATGGCGAAAAGCTGCCTATACGTGGGTTAAAACGAAGTATCAAGGAAGATGAAAGGTTGGTAAAACGCAGAAAAGCACTCGCACGCGTCCGCTTCGCCGATACAGCGAAGAAGGACGACGAGAAGGGGATCGAGAAACTGGTTATCCGTATTCTGGATCCTTTTCCAACGAACAATCTTGAGGATAATGAGTACCCACTAGCCGATGAATTGGGAGACGAGGAACCTGTCAAGAAGAAAGGACGGAAAAGCGGTGTCCAATTAGAGTTGGAAAACCAAGCTGAAGAGGAGGAAGTCGATAGTCCCGAAGATGAATTTCGACCCCAAATCGACATTGAATTCAACGGCGAACATATTTTTGCTGGTATCAGGGAGTTAGTTGAATTGGGCGTTATTGATGGGGAGCGGATGCCCGGGTGGATGACGGGGGAGGAGGGTGTCTCAATAGGACGTGTGAGAGATGGAAGGATTGTTGGGAATCGAGGGAGTGGGTTGTGATGCCATCCCACGATCTTGATGATGTTGATTAGATTTTGGAGTTGTGATATTACAGTGCGACACTGTCTTATTTAGGAGCATTTGCATGTTTGGAGTTTTGGTAAATGGTGGTGCACCATATGGAGATACCCCTTTTGATTTTCTGGTCTTTGATTTCTGGACTTCGGTTTTTAGAGTTTGGGAGAGATGATGATGGTAGTTAATGAGAAACAGCCTTTTTGAAATGTCCAAGTCTCGGTTGGAGAAAACTAAGATAATATATTCATCAACACAAGGGGCGATCTTGCGATTTACTTTTGTTGGTGTGGCGGGATGGCTTACCCTCCAACCAGTTTTGGCCCCCAAACTTTGTTTTTGGCCCCCAATATTTTGATGGCTTACTCGTTATTTACTAGCTTACTTACTAGCTTACTGAGTAACTCTTGGCTCACTTGCAATCAATTTTGGCCCCCAAACTTTAGTTGGCTTACTTGGTATTTGATAGCTTACTTGTAAATCTTTTGCCCCCAAATGTGGTATTTGGTAGCTTACTATGTTATCAATGGCTCACTTGCAAAATTTTGGTTGGCATACTCGGTCCTTGATGGGATGGGTTACACGAAAACTTAGATGATGGAGCACTGTTTTGGTGTTTGAAAAATCATGTTGTGTCGACTGTCTGAAGAAATGATCTGAAATGGATTGGTTTCTCGGAGGCCATCTCAAGTTTGATTATTTGATTCGGTTGTGTGAAACTTGTTGGTAGAATTATTTTTGGTGAATAATGTTACGAATTTCCCCCCAAGAAAATGATCTGAATTTTGATATTGAGATTTTCAGAGGACAATTGAAATCTTGACTAGTCTGTAAAAAGTTGTTGGAAAATGTTAAATGTTCCTGTGATGGTGTCGACTAGAAGAAGATGGTGGGGTGAAAAATGGAGAGGTGATTTGTCTTCTATGTCTTGTCTAACCAGGGTCTAAATGCCCATCCTCGAGCCATCCCAACTATGCACCTCTACTCTCTATTTCGTTATTTTCAGACCCGTCTTCCCGACCTGCCAAATCACTTCCTCACTCTAACCCTCAGCGACTTCATTTCTCAACCACCTCACCCAGTCCAAACATCCTAACACTATTCCCCCAAGCAGCCTCACAAATCTCCCTCAGACTGACCCCCTTAACACCAGCGACAACCCACGCAACCTTCCCAATACACGCACTCTCATTCCGTCCCTTGACCAGTTTCCCCTCACTCCATTTCTCCTTCTTAACCCACTCCTTAGCCCACGGATCTTCCCATCCCTCTGCCGCTTTCAAATACCCAGCTGACGCGTGAGAAGCCCTGCATTCACACCAAGGCCCATCTGTCTCCAACATCAGATATTCTAATGGAATTTCTTTCACCACATCCAAGTTTTCTTGTGTTTTTAAAGAACAGCCATTTATTCCTATACTCCAGCCCAAAGAGACTAGTTCTTTCATTTCTGCGAGGGTACCGGTGAATGAATGGACTACCCCGCGTTTTGGGAGGGAGGAGCTGTATTCTGAGAGGATCTTTATGAAATCTTCGTGTGCGGCGCGGGAGTGGAGGAAGAGGGGGAGATTTAGGGTGCTGGCGAGTGTCAGTTGAGAGGAGAAGGATTGCCGCTGGGCGGCGGCATCGCAGAGGGTGAGACGGTCGTAGTCGAGGCCTAGTTCGCCGTATGCTACGACTGTGTGAGGGGGTGCGGATTCGTAGAGTGTTTTCAATTCTGAGATGATTGGGGAGGAGGCTTCGGGGGAGACGAAGGAGGAGGAGGAGCAAGGATGGATTCCGAGGGTTGTGTAGATTGTGCCGGCTGTTGTTGCTTGTTAGTTCTTGACTTGATTTGGTGTTGAGATGCAAGAGGGTGGATGCCGAGAGGGGGGAGGAAGGGAGTGGCATACGGTATTCCTTCGCCAATTCAATTGCCTTTTCACTTTCTGATATGTCGGAGCCGGTGACGAGGAGTTTTGTACATCTTACTGATTGCGCTCGACTGATTACTCCAGAGATATCGGAGGGGTGTCGTTGGGTTCCATGGTAGAGTCCTGTGTATACGGGATCGGTGAGGTTGATTCCTATCTACTGTGAATTGTGAGGTTAGTCTACTTTCTTCCTGCATTGTATACAATTCCGCGAGAGGGAGAACCACAACTACTGCTACGAAGATGCTTGAATAATCATTCTGCGAGAAGGCTTAGGAGGATCAAGAATTCGGTTATCTAATTCTTTTAAACATTACCGGGTAATGCATATAATTGTACTGGAAGTTTCGCACAGTTTTGACTATGGCAGGTCTACTGAGAAGAAAGAATGTTTCTCTTACATCTACATATCTTGGTTTGTACCCCTCGGATGCCTTTTGCGCCTCGGATGAGGCGGAGAGATTGGTCGTCATCGTGAATCTGCGAACTATAGGGGTGGTTCGAAAATGGATGGAGGTCTTGATTATAGCTCGAGAAGTTTGGCAAAGGGATGTGGGATGAAAAAGACGATTCATGAAGATTGATGGTGTTGTTGATTTGAATCCAGAGTGGAGGTAAAAAGGGTCTGGATGACCCCTGTTTTGTTCAGCCTTGGGCCCGGCCGAGATCCACAATCATTTCTTGGGGAACTTGATGAGTGGACATTAACTAACTACGAGTGTTCTAGTTACTGATTTAAAAAAAGATTCGAGTGTGCCGTCTCTTCCGTATGGGCACGATAGGCAAGTAATTTTCTTTGTTGGTTCCTTATCAACATTCCTCGCTGAATGCAGATTTCTCTTTTTGACTACGTCTGAATAGCTTCGACGATAGCAATTGTTATTCCATTCTTTTCTCTATACAATTCAACTGGGCTTCTACGCTTCTTACCGTTTTCCCCTTTCTTTTCATGCGGCTGGTGGTAGTCTGTTTTGTCTGCTAGTTCGAACGATGGAATCAGCTCCAGGGCGAGAGGAAGACCCTGCATACAATGGCAGCATACAAGTCGAGGACGAACCAAGGAAAACAATTGAACTGAAGGAGCAGGAAACGGAAAGAAGATTGTCAGAGGAGTCGGGAAATCACAAGACGGCGGATCTAGAAGGAGGAACGAAAGCACCTGCGATTTCGACTTCCAGTAAAGCCGAGAGGTCGAAAGAGAAGGACATGACGACTGGGGAAGAAGAAAACAAGTCGGAGGGGAGGCAATTGCCGAAGAAATCGCTCGAAAAGCCAACGTCGACGAGAAATAGCGATATTGAAGATATCGAAATCCCCCCAATCTCAGCAGAATCGAGATCAACAACCACCAAAACCCTCGTAGAAACACCAACCCTCTCCTCGATATCCAATGACTCCCCATATTCCGAAATCACAACTACCTCAGAACCGAAAGATGTCTCGACCACTCAGCCATGGACATCCAAATCCTCAACCTTCGTCCTTTCCAAAAATAAGAAGAAATGGCTTACAACAAACGAAAACACCCTTAAAAACAGTCTTCTAGCCGGCGTAGGCTTCCTCGAACTAGCAAACGCAGGGGACTTCGCAGCAAACGTCTGGAACCAAATCCCAGTTCCAACATTCGCCGCCGTGCTCATGGGTCTCGGAGGAACATTTGCATTATGGATTTCCATCTTTGCATTTATGGATATTGTGCTCGCGCGGAAAAATTACAGCCTCCTAAAACAAGAACGGAAACTTTTAAAAGCGAGAGAAGAAAGTCAGGAGAGAAATACATACCTAGCCGTCAACTTCCGCGAACTTGGGACGGAGATTATTGATCGGATGGGCATGGATGCATTCATGGGCTTCGGAGCGGTGATGGTAGGAGTAGGTACCCTCCTCGCAATTGGGGGCGCGAACCCCAGAGTCTACCATGCTTCGAACTTACTCTCTGGGTATATTGGTAACTCGCCCGTCGCCCTGTTCGGTCTATTCAACGCTTTCTGGTCTTTATTCATCATCATAAGAGCAGAGCATCACCGTCATTGTGCCCGGAAAACTCTCATTTCTGCGCATGAAAAGGAGATTTTGGGTTTATTGAAACAGAGAACGAGAAGAGTACAATCCCATGCCGCAATCATGGGGATTGTTGGCATCGTTGGTGGCGGTGCTAGTTTAGTTACTGCTGAACATTGGGAGGGATATCCTATTCTCATTCCTTGTATTATTTTATCTGCTTACTGTAATTGGGTTTGGAGGACGAGAGTTGGATATTCTCGACCCCTTAACGATTCGACGTCTTCCCCTCTTGAGAATATGGGAAAACTAGCTTTGATTGAAGAGGTGGGAATTAATTCTGGGCTTTTGAAAACTTGTCAACGTTCTGGGAAGAAGAAGGTTACCTTATTTGGTGCTCTTGTTGAGGAGTCGGATTCTATGGTTTCTATCCTTGAATTCCTGGTCAGGCATGGACTTTTTATCTCTTTCTGTTTGAGGATATTAAAAGATGGGACTCTGACGAAAAGTGTTTTTGGAACTGGGTTTGAAGAAAAGAAAGATATTGAGATTTCACCGGAAGATTTCTTGGTTCAGAAGGGGAAAGCATGTTCTGTGGCTTTGAAAGATGTTGCAGAGAAGGTTGTGAAAGAGGGAATTGAGGAGAGGTTGAGGCATAGGGAGAGATTTTTGTTGGAAGCTTTGGGGTGTTTCTTGGTGGAAGTGAAGAGAAGGAAGAAGCGCGAGGGGAAGGGAAGGAGTGATGTGGAAATTAGGGAGAAATGAAGGAGATTACCTCTGTCGAATTTTCTTACTTTTTACATTTCTTAGATGGTAGATACTCTTTAGAATAAAATAATAATCATGGCATATACAAGTTAGGCGCACCACCGAACCGACCATTTCCTTAGGAAGTATGTACCTTATACAGGTAGGTATTGAACCCAATTTTATTTTCCTCCACTTCCCCAGCCCTAAGGTCCCTCACTCCTATAATATACTAACATCCCTTCACAAAGATGTAATATAACTCCGCCGCAACAAACATAATATCCTCCCAGAATACGATCTTTAACACCGATTCGACGAATTCTTGTGTACGGCTTCTTGCCGTGATTGAGAGATGTATTGGAAGGTAGAGAATCTAGGTAGGTATTAGAAAGGAGGGGTTAAAGTTCTTGTTTGTTTATTTACGTGTTTGGAATTATATTCAGGTGGGGGGGGGGGGGTGTCGCAGGGTTTACCCCGTTCGAGATATAATGTTGATCGGGGGCGAGTTTGCGAATGAAAC